>CAJHQP010010752.1:0-17542 GCA_905132765.1 Moricandia arvensis
CAAGCTCTCTAGGGTTTCGGAAATAAGCAAAATGGAAAACTATGGTTTAACTTTAACATATGCTTAAAATAACATAAAATGTAAACTTCTTTTAGACTTGGACCGAGATAGGGCCTAAGTGATGTGAAGACAAGTTGTGGCCCTCGTTAAAAAACCTTCCTCCGGAAAACCTCGTGGGACAAAACCAAAGCAAGGGAAAAGAGCACGCACCCCATGTCTTGCCTAGACACTAAAACTCAGATTGATGTAGAGATGGCTGAATTGTGATCAAGAACCTCGGATCAGACCTTGTCCAAGACTTTCTTGTTGTGGATGTGAAGTGAGTAATCCAACAACATTCTCTTAAGCTTCTTGCTCTGGAACGAGTCATGGGACCTTCAGGAATGGCTAGAGCATCATCACCAGGCTGCTGGTGCAATGTGGCTTCATGTGGCTCATCTAGACTCTCCTTGTTCTCCTTAGTGATCCGGTCCATGATCACATCATTCCCAAACTTGCCCCAGACTAAAAAACCATTCCATAAGTTCAAATGGTCGAGTATACATGTTTCTGGGTCGAGGATGATCCGTACAGTCCGTACGGATCCATACAGTCCGTATGGATCCATACAGTCCGTACACCTCACCCAAACATAGACCATTTGATCCCTTCTCTTCACCACAGCTTCCCAAGGTCTTCCTTAGACTTCTCCTTGATGTTTCATAGACTCTTGTACACTTAATAGCTTCCCACAGCCTTCTTAATACTCCTTGTACAAGATCTATTCAACCCACTCTATCTTCTTTCACTCCATCTCATCTCTCTCTTGTTCATTGTCATCTCTTCAAGTTAACACTCCCCCTCAAGCTTGACTCTAGTGATCCTAAGTCAAGCTTGGAACCTTGAAGTCACTCCTCATTAAAAACCTTATGAAAGAAAACCCTCCTTAGGGATAAAACCCTCATAAGGAAAAGAGTAAGCTCCTTCAAGGCCTAGGGATTGGCCAGTGAGTTCTTTGTGTCTCAACCAGTGTGGTGAACACAAAGAACTCTGGATCATGGCCTAACTGTGGTGTAAGCTAATCCGACTTGGATTGTTCACCACTAACCCTTCTTGAGCTCATCTAGCTCATCTCATACTGATCTTGGTCTCTCCCCCTTTCACCCAACTTCTTGTTGGGTTAAGTGCTCGGATGACCAGATACAACTTAATCTTCATACTCAGCCTTGGTTGCTTCTTCTTCTTGAATAACCACCAAGGACTCCATCTTCACAGATCATTGAAGCTTCTCAATACTCCCCCTCAAGCTTGACCATGTGGAACAAGTCAAGCTTGGAAGGACAGCTCCATGATCTTGATCAACACACCACTGCCCACTCCTTTCTGATCTCGCCACCTTGAATGGAATGCTGGAAGATACCTCAGCTAACTCTTCAACCACCTCACTTCAGAAGCCGCATTGTAGAGTCACCTTCTTCTTCACACAGCCAAGAGTGCTCTGATCACTCTCTTGTCTAGACTCGCCAATGTCTAAACCTGGATGGCTCCATCTTCTATTCCTGGTGCAATGGTGAGGAGGAACCAGGTCTTGAACTTAGATCATCAGGTAGCTCACTCAAGTCCCCACCTCAAGCTTGAATTGAGTCTAGGTTCAAGCTTGAAAGTGAGCCTGAATGAGCATCCAAACCAGGAGCACACCACCCCAACAGCTGCGCTTAAACCACTGGTCCACCTTCATGTGTTCAGCTTCAAGTACCCTTCAGGTCACCGGCCTCCTCAAGCTTCAGTGATGACCTCATTCTTCTTGTGTGCCTTGAACCAGGAGCTCAACAACCTTCATGGTCTGCGCTTCTTATAACCAGCTACTACACCAAGAACCTTCCCATTGCTCCACACAATGGACCAAGCCTTCCTCTTGTTCCGGATTGGTGTTGAATAAGAAGCACTCCATGTGAACCTGAAACAACACTCAAACTCCAAACGAGATAAGTCACCTTTGCATTGGGATCAAACCTTGACTAATCATCAAGTTTGATCACCAATGTCACAAGCTTTGCACTTAGACAGTATCTCATCATCATTGAGATCCATCTAATGCAAGCTTACCACTCTCTAAATGCTATCACAAAGGACTTAGGCAACCATTCCCTGCCTTAAACGACCCTTAGACATCATTCTAGGTGTCTCAACCTTAAGGCAGCCCCAGTGACAAGAGTATGCAACAGCCTTAACCCATTTACTTCATGAATGCAAAACGGATTAGATACAACTATCTATCATCCTAGCAAGACATTCATAAGAACAGAGACTAAGCATCAATGCCATTTCCAAACACCAGACCCAAATGCTTCACTTTAATCAGTTTCTATTCATGTATGCAAGCAGATTCAGAACATGCTATCTAATATCATGTCAAGCAACATTTAGAACTGGAGCAAGCACTTTACAACACTCAACCATTCAAAACGAGTCATCTAAACATCCTGGGATAGATTCTAAACATCATATCTAGCAATCTTAAACACATCCTCAGGTCTCAAACACATCACACAACACATTCAGTTCATAAAGTATCAAGCTTTATAACAAGGGAGAGTAGGTTCTTACAAACAAGGAACTAGTGTTAGTTCCTTGAACACCTTTGATTCATGGCAAGATCAGGGGCTATTGGTCGCGATTCCAACACCTCCTTCCTCCATGGACCTTTCCTTGAACTCTCCATGCCTAAAGTCCCCACCTTTCTTCATACTTTGGTCGCCTCCACCAGTAACAAGGTGAAAGCTTCACCTTTCTTCCTGGTCTTTGAATAAGAACACGCCTTGGACTTGATTTGATGAAGAGGGTAGCTAATCCACTCCATAACTCCTGGATCCGAGGCTCTCCTTTCTTCTGGACGGTATGAGAGAGTATGGGACTTCAAGAACAGCTTCTGGGTTTACTGATGAACACCTTCTTGTAGAGGATGAACCGGCTGGAAAGGAAGCTCCTTTCTAGGTTTTGATGGCAGGAGAGAAAGCCTTGATCTTTGCGGAAGCTAAACACCAAGTTCTGATGAACAAGGCTCTGATACCATGTTGGATTTTCACCAGAGTATGTAGATCTGGGTTTGTGTGTGATGAACAAGCCTTTAAGTGATGCGCCCCTAGGATGCTTCTTGGGTTGCTAGGAGGATAGATCCTTGCAAGAACGAATCAGAGACTCAAGCTCTTCAAGGTTTGTGGATTGAATGGTGACACAAGAGGGATGGATGAACTCTTGATACTCCTAGATGATTAGCTCGGATATAACACACCAAGTTAAACACCCTTAAGGCTCTGGATATGACACACCAGAAAAGTACTCGACAACTTCTAGAGAGAGAGAGCCGCCAAGAGAGAAATAAGACTTGATAATATTCGATTGCTTGAGTACAATAGGGTTTGGGAAAACCCTTAAATAAAAGAAACCAGAGAACAAACTCTCTAGGGTTTCGAAAACATTAAAATGGAAAACTATAGTTTAAAATATAACATAAGCTTAAAGATAAATGACTTCTGCTAGTCTTGGGCCGAGCTAGGGCCTAAGTGTTTTGTAAGACAACTCATGGCCTCGTTAAAAACCTTCCTCCGGAAAACCTCGTGGGACAAAACCAAAAGCAAGGAAAAGAGCACACACCAAATGTCTTGCCTAGACACTAACTCAGCTTGATGTAGAGATAGGTTGAATGGTGATCAAGATATCTCGGACCATCAAACCTTTTCCAAGACTTTCTTCTTGTTGTGGATGTGAAGTGAGTAATCCTACAACAGTCTCCTTAAGTTTCTTGGCTCTGGAACGGGTCATGGGACCTTCTGGAATGGTCAAAGCATCATCACCAGGCTGCTGGTGCATTGTGGCATCTTGTGACTCATCTAAGCCTTCTTTGCTCTCTTTAGTACTCTGGTCCATGATCACATCATCCCCTCCCTCTTGAAAAGGATTTGTCCTCAAATCTGGTTCATCAACAACAAAAGGGGCCAAGTCAGTAACATTGAAGCTATTTGATACATCATACTTACCTTGGAGATCAAGTTTATAGGCATTGTCATTGATCTTGTGGATGATCTCGAAGGGTCCATCAAACCTTGGCATTAGCTTGGACTTCCTCTCATTGGGAAACCTATCCTTCCTCAGGTGAAGCCACACTTGGTCACCAACTTCAAAGAGCTTCACACGCCTTCCCTTGTTAGCTTGCTTCTCATAGAACTTCGTTTTCTGTTCAATGTTTTGTCTAGCCTTCTCATGGATTTGTTGGACCATCTAAGCTTTCTTCTTACCGTACAAACTAACCCTTTCACACTCAGGTAAAGGCATTAGATCCAAAGGAGAGGTGGGATTGAACCCATAAACAATTTCAAAAGGAGAGTACTTAGAAGCAGAATGCATGGCATGATTGTATGCAAATTCACAATGTGGCAAGTAGTCTTCCCAATTTTTTAAGTTCTTTCTGATGAATGCACGCAGGAGTGTTCCTAGAGTTCTATTAACTACCTCAGTTTGTCCATCAGTTTGTGGATGACATGTAGTAGAAAACAACAACTTAGTGCCTAACTTAGACCAAAGAGTCTTCTAAAAGTAACTAAAAATCTTAGTATCTCTATCAAAAACTATTGTCCTAGGCATGCCATGTAAACGAACAATCTCTTTAAAGAACAAGTTAGCAATATGCAATGAATCATCAGTCTTATGACATGCTATGAAATGTTCCATCTTATAGAACCTATCAACAACAACAAAGATGGAGTCCTTTCCGGTTCTAGTCCTAGGCAATCCAAAAATGAAATCCAGGGATATATAATTCCAGGGATGGTGTGGAATTGGTAAAGGAGTGTACAAACCCTGGGATTGAACTTGGGACTTAGCATGCTTGCAAGTAGCACACCTTCCACAGATTCTCTCCACATCTCTCTTCATGTGTGGCCAATAGAAGTGATCCTGCAAAACTTTAAGGGTCTTGACAATTCCAAAGTGTCCCATTAGACTGCCTCCATGGGATTCCCTAACAAAGAGATCTCGTAGAGAACAATTAGGCACACACAATCTGTTATCATAAAACAAGAACCCATCTTGTCTAAAGTAGTGTCCTGCAGCAAACTTCTCACAAGACACATAAGCTTCCTTGAAATCATGGTCAGTATCATACATATCTTTTATCTGCTCAAACCCAAGTAACTTAGCATCTAAAGTGGTCAAGAGAACATACCTCCGAGATAGTGCATCAGCAACTATGTTCTCCTTACCTTGTTTATACTTGATCACGTATGGAAATGTCTCAATGAACTCAACCCATCTTGCGTGTCTCTTACTAAGCTTACGCTGCCCTTTTAGATACTTTAGGGATTCATGATCAGTGTGGATGACAAACTCCTTGGGCCACAAGTAATGCTGCCATGTTTGCAAGGCCCTCACCAAGGCATAAAGTTCTTTGTCATATGTTGCATAGGTGAGAGTGGCTCCTCCAAGCTTCTCACTGAAGTAGGCAATGGGTTTCCTATCCTGCATCAATACAGCACCAATTCCAATCCCTGAGGCATCACATTCTATTTCAAAGGTTTTAGTAAAGTCAGGGAGCATTAAGAGAGGTGATTGAGTAAGCTTCTCTTTAAGGATTTGTGATGAGGACATTCAACCAGAGCTTGAACCAGACCTAACTGAACCTGACATCCAAGACATGATCAGCAAGATAACTAAGGCAGAGACGGTTCAAGATGTTGAGATAAAGCAAGAATAAATAGAGAAAAGGCAGAAGTTCAAGTTAGCTTGGGAGGCAAGTCTGTCCGTACAGCTTGACCTAAGAGTGGCTTGGAAGGCAAGTTAGGGTTGAGGACGAATTTAAATAACTTCTTCTGGTCTCCTTAGGCTCTGAATAAATTAAATAAGGGGAAACAAGTGGCTGGAGCCGTTGGAGTGTGGTGACAAACCAAAGTCACATGTTTGGCCAAGGAAGAGAGAGAGAAGGGAGCTGTCCCTTTCTGTCCAAGCTGAACGTGCCCTGACCCATACCAGAGACCATCCAGAGTTAATTTGTTTATTCATTTCTTATTGTCTTCTCTTGTGTCTATTTATGTAACTCTTGGACCAACTAAATGAGCAAGGAAATCAGTTCCTCTTTATTCTGGTTCTCTCTCTCTATTCTCTCACGAAATATCTCTCTCTCTCTCATGTTCTTGCTGTGTTCTTCATTAAACTCACATAAACTCTCTATAATTCTCTCATTCTTACATGGTATCAGAGCACTTATGCTCTTGAGACCTATTCTTCTTCATTCTTTTACCTAACTTCCGCAAATCTCTGAGTTTTCTTTTCTATTTTTGGCAAAGTTCATCTTGTTCTTCAGCTGTTCTTCATTTCCAGCTCCAGAAATTGCCAAAAATGGAAAATACCAAAGTAAACATTCCAGTTACTCTCAAGGGAGCTAACTATCTTTTATGGTCAAGGCTTCTCAAGACAGCCTTGGGAGGACGAGGTCTCTGGTCCTATGTGACAGAAGACAAACCATCAAAGAAGACCATCCTAGGAGAGGATGGTACTGAAGTGGTGCTGGCTGGCGAGGACAAATGGGGTCAGGAGGACCTCATGGTGTTGTCTATCATACAAAACAGCCTTGAGACATCAATCTTGGAAGCTTACTCCTACTGTGAAACTTCCAAAGAGTTGTGGAACACTCTCCAGAAGGTGTATGGCAACATATCAAACTTGAGCAGAGTATTTGAAGTCAAGAGGACTATTAACTCGCTCCATCAAGAAGACATGGATTTTAATCAGCATTTTGGCAAGTTTAGAGCCTTATGGGCTGAGTTAGAGATGCTGAGGCCATGTACCGTGGATCCTAATGTCTTGAATGACCGGCGTGAACAAGACAAGGTGTTTGCTTTACTTCTCACCTTGAACCCCGGCTACAATGACCTAATTAAGCATTTGCTTAGAGCTGAGAAGCTCCCAACCTTGGAAGAGGTGTGCTCTCAAATCCAAAAGGAGCAAGGTTCAGTTGGCCTCTTTGGAGGAAAAGGAGAGCTTGTGTTAGTGAATCAAGCTGATGGTACTGCAAACAAGAGCCACTACAAGCCTGAGGACAAAAAGGTTTGGGTTTGTGGTCATTGCAAGAAGAAGGGACATGGCAAGGACAGATGCTGGATTCTTCACCCACATCTTAAGCCACAAAAGTTCAGGACTCCTTACCATGATGCAAGAGCCAACTTCTCTGGTGAAATGGGCGAATCAGCTACCTCAAACTCCATGAACTCAACCACTAACCTTAATCCGGCTAGTGAAGGGAAAACTCTGGCTTCCAGTAGCTCCTCTTCCTTGGGAACCACTCAGGATGAAGCCATCAAGCGATCTGACATTGAGGCTCTCATCAAGATACTCAAGGACAACTCTGGTAACATCCTTGGTACCTCTTTACATGCTACTAATACTGGTTACTCCTTGAATGCTTTAACAAACTCCAAAATGACAAAACCCTTAGTTATTGATTCAGGAGCTAGCCATCATATGATTAGTGATCTAGGGTTGATTAAAAATATTGTTCCTGCCCTAGGGAATGTTCTTGTAGCTAATGGAGAAATGGTACCAATTAAAGGAGTAGGTGATCTTAGGTTGTTTGATAAAGAATCTAAGGCCTTTTACATGCCAAATTTTACATCCAACTTGTTATCTGTTAAAAGGGTTGCTACTGATTTAAATTGCAAGGTTACCTTCACTCCTAATGATGTCTCCTTTCAGGATATTGAATCTAGTAGGTTACTTGGCAAAGGTGTGACCAAGGGAGACTTGTACTTGCTGGAAGACACTAAGCTTGCATCCGATTTATCCCATGCTTTAAGTTCCTGTTTTAATTTCCCTAAAGATGTTATGTGGCATGCTAGATTAGGACATCCTCACTCTCGTGCTTTGAACATCATGTTGCCTAGTATTTCATTTCAAAAAGATTGTGAAGCTTGCATCTTAGGAAAACATTGTAGAACTGTCTTTCCTAAATCTAGTACAATCTATGAAAATGTCTTTGATTTAATTCACTCTGATGTGTGGACTGCCCCTTGTGCATCTAGAGAGCATCATAAGTATTTTGTGACATTTATAGATGAAAAATCTAAGTACACATGGATCACATTGCTTCAATCAAAGGATAGGGTGTTAGATGCATTCATAAATTTTCAAACTTATGTATCTAACCATTACAATGTCAAGATAAAAATTTTGAGATCAGATAATGGAGGAGAATACACCAGCAATGCATTCAAACAACACCTAGCCAAACATGGAGTGATCCATCAAACAAGCTGTCCATATACTCCACAACAAAATGGTGTGGCTGAGAGAAAGAATAGACATCTTATGGAAGTGGCCAGAAGCATGATGTTCCACATGAATGTACCAAAGAGGTTTTGGGGAGATGCAGTGATGACAGCCTGCTATTTAATCAACAAAATTCCCACCAGAGTCCTACAAGATCAGTCGCCACATGAGGTACTAAACAAACATCGACCATCTATAGATCACCTTCGGGTATTTGGGTGCTTGTGTTTTGTTTTAATTCCAGGAGAGCAAAGGAACAAGTTAGAACCAAAAAGCACCAGAGCCATGTTTATTGGCTATTCTCCTCACCAAAAGGGATACAAGTGTTATTCTCCAGAAACCAAGAGGGTTCTAATCTCCAGAGATGTGAGGTTTGTTGAGTCTAAAGGCTACTATGATGAGAAGAGTTGGGAAGAAGTAAGAGACTTATCTCAATCAACCTCAGATAGAGCTGAGAACTTGAGAAGGGTAATGGAAAGTATTGGCATCAGTATACCAAGAAGGAGTGTTGAGACTGAGCCAACACAAGATCAGCCTAGTTCATCACAAGAGGAATCTGAACATAGAAATGCTGAGGTTCCTCCTCTTGATCATGAAGGGGGGAATCAAACTGAACCACAACAAGAAAGTTCAGTCTCTCATGACCAAGAAGAGCAACAAGAAGAGGAAGTGGTGAGTGGAGATCAATCTGCGGATGATGAGACTACACCAACTGAAGAAAATGTCCAGCCATTGAGAAGAAGCACCAGGGTTAGACACCCTCCATCAAATTGGGTCAATACCAGAGTCTACTTCAACTCACAAGCAGTAGCTCATCCCACCAGAGGTGTGTGTTCTCTAGCTCAATATCCACAAGAACATGTTGTGTTTATTGGCACACTGGACCAGGGATACATACCTAAAACTTATGAAGAAGCTATGGAGCATAAGGTGTGGAGAGACTCAGTGGGAAATGAAACCAATGCCATGATCACCAATGACACTTGGTATGAAGCTGAACTTCCAAAAGGGAAGAAGGCAGTGACCAGCATGTGGATTTTCACCATCAAATACAATGCAGATGGTACTGTGGAGAGGTGCAAAACTAGATTGGTTGCAAGAGGATTTACCCAAACCTATGGAGAAGATTACCTTGACACCTTTGCACCAGTGGCAAAACTTCATACCATACGGATCATCTTATCTTTGGCAGTAAACTTGGAATGGGATCTATGGCAAATGGATGTGAAGAATGCTTTCTTGCAAGGAGAACTTGAGGATGAAGTCTACATGAAGCCACCTCCAGGCCTAGAACACCTAGTCAAACCAGGAAATGTCCTTAGACTCAAGAAGGCTATCTATGGGTTGAAGCAATCACCAAGGGCTTGGTACCACAAGCTCAGTACCACACTCAATGGAAGAGGGTTTGTGAAATCAGAAGCTGACCATACTCTCTTCACTCTCACCAGCTCACAAGGCATTGTGGTAATCCTTATATATGTGGATGATATCATCATCACTGGAAGTGATAAAGAAGGTATTCTCTCAACTAAAGTCTTTCTTAAATCATCATTTGATATCAAAGACTTGGGTGAGTTAAAGTACTTCCTTGGGATTGAGATATGCCGATCTAAAGAGGGGCTGTTTCTGTCTCAAAGGAAGTACACACTTGATTTGTTGAGTGAGGCAGGTGACTTAGGTGGAAGAGCAGCCAAGACTCCACTAGAAGATGGGTACAAAGTCTTACGTGAGGGGGAGATAGAGAACAAGCCATATGAAGATGTCAAGAGATATAGGAGGATGGTTGGAAAGCTCATCTATCTTACCATCACAAGGCCAGACGTGTGTTTTGCAGTGAATCAAGTCAGCCAACATATGCAAGCACCAAAGATACACCATTGGAACATGGTGGAGAGGATCTTGAGATACCTAAGAGAGGCACCAGGACAAGGAGTTTGGTTAGGCTGCAACCAGAGTACTGAGATTGTTGGATATTGTGATGCAGATTGGGCTGGAGATAGAGTGGACAGGAAGTCCACAACCGGCTATTGCACTTTCATTGGTGGCAACTTAGTAACTTGGAAAAGCAAGAAGCAGAAGATTGTGTCATGTTCAAGTGCAGAAGCTGAATATAGGGCTATGAGGAAGCTTACAAGTGAGCTCATTTGGATCAGGAATCTACTTAGAGACTTGGGAATTGAGACCACAACTCCAATCACCATGCACTGTGATAATCAAGCCGCAATTCACATAGCATCCAACAATGTGTTTCATGAGAGGACCAAACACATTGAAGTGGATTGTCACAAGGTTAGACAAGCTGTGGAGCAGAAGATTATATTGCCTTGCTACACTAGAAGTGAAGATCAACTAGCTGACATCTTCACCAAGGCAGCAAGCACAAAGGTCTGTGAGTTCATCCATTCAAAACTTGGACTCATGGATCTCTCATCTCACTGATCTCTCCTCTATGAAGTATTCTACTCTTTTTCCTTGACTTGGGTTTTCTCCCATTGGGTTTTACCTAGTTAAGGTTTTAATGAGGGAATGCTTCATAGCTTCCAAGCTTGACTTGTTCCACATGGTCAAGCTTGAGGGGGAGTGTTGAGATGAAGCAAGAATAAATAGGGAAAAGGCAGAAGTTCAAGTTAGCTTGGGAGGCAAGTCTGTCCGTACAGCTTGACCTAAGAGTGGCTTGGAAGGCAAGTTAGGGTTGAGGACGAATTTAAATAACTTCTTCTGGTCTCCTTAGGCTCTGAATAAATTAAATAAGGGGAAACAAGTGGCTGGAGCCGTTGGAGTGTGGTGACAAACCAAAGTCACATGTTTGGCCAAGGAAGAGAGAGAGAAGGGAGCTGTCCCTTTCTGTCCAAGCTGAACGTGCCCTGACCCATACCAGAGACCATCCAGAGTTAATTTGTTTATTCATTTCTTATTGTCTTCTCTTGTGTCTATTTATGTAACTCTTGGACCAACTAAATGAGCAAGGAAATCAGTTCCTCTTTATTCTGGTTCTCTCTCTCTATTCTCTCACGAAATATCTCTCTCTCTCTCATGTTCTTGCTGTGTTCTTCATTAAACTCACATAAACTCTCTATAATTCTCTCATTCTACAAGGAGGACCTCATGGTGTTGTCTATCATCCAGAACAGCCTTGAAGCTTCAATCCTGGAAGCTTACTCCTACTGTGAGACCTCCAAAGAGTTGTGGGATACACTTAGGAAGGTGTATGGAAACATGTCTAATCTGAGCAGGGTGTTTGAAATCAAGAAAGAGATCAACAACCTGAAACAAGATGAAAGAGAGTTCAACCAGCATCTTGGAAATTTAGAAGCTTATGGTCAGAGCATAACATGCTAAGACCAAATTCTAGTGATCCTGAAGTCTTAAGAGAAAGGCAAGAACAGGATATGGTCTTTAGTTGCTACTCACTCTAATCCATCATACAGTCAGCTGATCAAGCATGTTCTTAGAGAAGACAAGCTCCCAAGTGTAGAAGGTGTGTGTGCGCTTATCCAGCAAGAACAAGCTACTCACACACTCTTTGAGAAGGAATGAAGTCAGGTCATCCTACAACAACAGGATGGGAAAGAATGGAAAGTTGTGTTTGTTTCATGAGTACAAGAGGACTAAGAAACAACACAGAAAAATATTTTGAAACAAAGGAAGATGGATATTAGGATGGCCAGGAAATTTGCTCAAGGAGATTGAACCTCAGACATTTGAAGGAAAGACCATGTATTCTGCCTTCAGTAGTGATTCAAATGAAGAAGGAGCGTGGAGAAGTGCAGCTGGTGCTACCAGAACTGATGACTCAGTGAGCAGGATGAAAGTTTATCAGAGTTCAGGGCCGTGGTTGTGTGAGAAGCTTCAACCTCAACAGGTTCGGACTGATCTTGTAATAACAAGGAGAAGAGAAGACTTGATGAGAGAATAAGATTGTGGAAGAGACTAAGAGAATAATGAGACTAAAGAGAGATTCGTGAGACTTGATGAAACCAGAGACAAGAGAGTGAAGAACAGAGATTTAGAACCCAGAAAAGAATAGGAAGGAGGAGGGGAAACCCCACACTCTCACTTAAATCGTTTACAATTGATAATGAGGCCTTTATAGGCAATACAAGAAGCAAACATTAACCTATATCTAAGGGCTGATAAAGCCTGAGAGAATGGACGGTTTAGATGAAGTCAGATGGTCTTCATACAGGCTGGAGACAGCCGGGCGCGCCTAGGAAAGCTTGGCCAGGAATAGGCCAGCAATGCACATGAACCTGGCATGATCAGTCCAGTTCATTCCTTTGGAAAGCATCTTGAGAGCATATTCCTCTTATCCATCTCGTCCCAAATGATCCCTTGCCTCCTTAGCTTCAATCAGTCACAAGGGATTCGAATTGCTTTGGTTTAAAGTGATCAAACCAAAGACAAACCCAAAACTGCTTTAATTTCTCGACCGTACGGACTGTGTATGGACCACCCGTCCATAACACCCTGACCCGGATTTTTTCACATTGCCCAAACTCACCAAAGTCGAACCAGGAGTGTTTTGGGTAGACCATATCCGTAAAGTCTCCGACAAGGCCGTACAGGCCGTACAACTGGCCGTACAGGCTGTACGACTGTTCGTACAGTCGACCCAATTTTTGCACTTTCGCCCAATGGCTCCAAATCTTCCAAACACTTCCTTCTTGATCATAAGCCCTTCTTGAACCTTGTTCTTGCTCAGCATAAGCTTCTCGGCCTCTTTAGTCCTTGATCAGACTTCTAATGTTTGGCCCTAACTTTGCACATGGCCTTTAGTGGTCCATTTCTCACTTCAGGTTTAACACAGGAGTGATCTGAATGACTTTATTAGAGCTGCCAAGGCCATCATCTCAGCTAAGAAGGCAGGTACAGACTCTAAACCTATCATTATAGATTCAGGAGCTAGTCACCATATGATTAGTGATAGGATTTGATTAGTGATGTAAAGCCAGCCTCAGGGAATGTAATTATAGCCAATGGAGATAAGGTTAAGATAGAAGGGATAGGGAACCTTAGGTTGTTCGATAGAGAATCATCTTCCTTATATATGCCTCAGTTTACTTCTAACTTGCTATCAGTAAGGAAGGCTACAGTTGATTTGAGTTGTCAAGTGCTATTTAGACCTGATGATGTTGAGTTTCAAGACCTAAAGACAGGGCAGGTGATTGGAAGAGGACACAGTCATGATGAACTCTATCATCTCAAAAGAACAGAACCATCTTCTTCTATCTGCATAATCAGTACTTCTCTGGGAGTTGATGGCACTACATGGCATGCCAGGTTGGGACTCCTCACGCTAGAGCTCTAAGCCTAATGCTTCCTGGTGTGGTGTTTGAAAATGATGGATGTGAAGCATGTATCTTGGGGAAGCATTGTAGGACAGTCTTTCCAAGGTCAAGTACAATCTATGATAAGTGCTTTGAACCTGTTCATTCTGATGTCTGGACTGCTCCTTGTCTGTCTAGGGAGAATCACAAGTACTTTGTGACTTTTATTGATGAGAAGTCTAGTACACTTGGTGACACTGATCCAGTCTAAAGACAGAGTGCTTGAAGCTTTCAAGAATTTCCAGACCCATGTCCTCACCAATTTCCAGTGCCATCAAGATTCTTAGGTCAGATAATGGTGGAGAGTATACAAGTCAAGCCTTCAAGCAGTGTCTAGCTCAGCATGGGATCATACATCAGACAAAGCTGTCCTTATACTCACAACAAAATGGAGTAGCTGAGAGGAAGAATAGGCATTTGATGGAAGTGGCAAGGTCAATGATGTTCCAATAATGTTCCAAAGAGGTTTTGGAGTGATGCTGTGATGGCTGCTTGTTATCTGATCAACAGGATTCCCACTAAGATTCTTAATGATTTGTCTCATTTGAGGTACTAAACAACAACAAGCCCTCTTTGGATCATCTGCGTGTATTTGGATGCCTCTGCTTTGTGTGATACCAGGGGAACAGAGGAGCAAGTTAGATGCAAAAGCTCAAAAGCTATGTTCATTGGATACTCTCCCACACAAAAGGGTTATAAGTGTTATGATCCAGTGGCAAGAAGGGTTCTTAATATCAAGAGATGTGAAGTTTGGGAGACTAAGGGTTATTATGATGAGAAAGAGTTGGGATGAGGTGAAGAATCTATCTCAATCAGCCCTAGATAAAGCAATCATTTGAGAAGGGTAATGGAAAGCCTTGGCATCAGTATACCAGAAGAGAGGGTTGTACTTGTTCATGAGACAAGACAAGGTCCTCAACACCCACAAGTGAAGAGATGAATGAGGAGCCTGAAGATGAAGCTGTTGAGGTTACTCACCTTGATCCTGAAGGGGGGAACCAAACTGAACAACAACATGTACCACAAGGAAGTTCAGTTTCTCATGATCAAGATGAGCAAGAAGAAGGTTAGTGGTGAAATGATGATCAGTCTAGGGATGATGAGGAAGCACCAGCTGTGGATGGAAATGTTCAGATACAACCATTGAGAAGGAGTACCAAAATCCGAAATCCTCCTTCCAATTGATCAACACACGAGTTTACTTCAACTCACAAGCAGTAGCTCATCCTATAAGCAATGTGTTCTTTTGGCTCAGTATCCACAAGAACTGTAGTGTTCATTGGTGAATTGGATCAGGAGTACATTCCAAGGACATATGAAGAAGCTATGGAGCACAAGGAATGGAGGGATTCAGTTGGGAAATGAAACCAATGCAATGACAGTAAATGATACTTGGTATGAAGCTGAGCTTCCTAAAGGCAAGAAAGCAGTGACAAGCCGTTGGATCTTCACCATCAAGTACAATGCTGATGGAACAGTAGAGAGGCGCAAGACAAGGCTAGTAGCAAGGGTTTACTCAGACATATGGGGAAGACTACCTTGATACTTTGCACCTGTGGCCAACTACACACCATAAGGATCATTCTTCTTTAGCAGTCAACTTGGAGTGGATCTTGGCAGATGGATGTAAAGAAATGCCTTCCTACAAAGAGAGCTGGAAGATGAAGTCTACATGAGACCACCTCCTGGCCTAGAAACACCTGTCAAACCTGGAAATGTTCTTAGACTGAAGAAAGCTATCTATGGGTTGAAACAATCACCAAGGGTTTGGTATCACAAGCTCAGCACCACTCTTAATGGAAGAGGTTTTGTGAAGTCTGAAGCTGATCACACTCTCTTCAGTCTCACCAGTCAAAGAGGATTGTGGTGATCCTAGTGTATGTGGATGATATCATCATCACAGGGAGTGACAAGGAAGGTTCCTCTTAACTAAAGCTTTCTTAAAACCTCATTTGATATCAAAGACTTGGGTGAGTTAAAGTACTTCTTAAGGATTGAGACATGCCCGTCTAAAAGAGGGACTGTTCTTATCCCAAAAAGGAAGTACACACTTGATTTGTTGAATGAGGCAGGTGATCTAGGAAGAAGAGCAAGCCAAAACTCCACTAGAAGATGGCTATAAGGTGTTGCGTGAGGGGGGGTTTGAGGACAAACCTTATGAAAGATGTCAAGCACTATAGGAGAATGGTTGGAAAGCTCATCTACCTTACCATCACTAGACCAGACGTTTGTTTTGTAGTCAATCAAGTCAGTCAGCATATGCAAACACCCAAGATACATCACTGAAACATGGTGGAGAGGATCTTGAGATATCTAAGAGAAGACCAGTGAGATTTTGAGAGAATGAGAGTAGAGTACCGAGAGTAACCGAGAAAGGAAAAAAGAAAAGAGTGAAAGATTGAGAGATTAGAAGAGAGTTTACTCGATGTTCATGATGAACTCGAGAGAGAGTAGAGAGAACCAAGAAGAAAAGAAATGATTTGCTTGATTGATTATTCTGAGAGAGATACAAAATATATAGAGAGGGATTTAGGTTTACAACGGATACCAAAAGCAAAGGCTATGAAAGGGGAGACGTGGCCGGTCAAGGGGAGAGGAGGCGCTGATTCAAACTTGTGGCTGTGGGTGCGAGATCCTTTTGGCATCTTGACCAGATGCCTTCTTCTTTCCAGCAACAGACAGGCTGTCTCGTCAGCATAAACCCTATCCGCGCAGCCATCTTCTTACTGAGTAAACCCCAATGGTTAACTTCCTTCTTTTACCCACACCATTTAACCTTGCCTTCTTCCTGCCTTGTAACCAAGTATCCCACCATTGTTGTACGGACCTTAGGTTGTACGGACCAGGCTCATCCGTACAACTTGACCCGGAATTTGCACAAACCCAAATGGTTTTTGTCGAGAATAAAGTGTTTTTAGTCGAGTGGTCCGTACGGTCGGCCGTACAATCCGTACAGTCCGTACCGTCCGTACACTCGCCCTAATTTTGCACAAACCTTCCTTTGATCCAAACATCATTCTGACCTCTTAGACCTCCTCTCTTTATTAACTCAGATCAACACTCCCCTCAAGCTTGACCATATGGAACAAGTCAAGCTTGGAAGGCTATGAGATCCCCCTCATTAAAAACCTCACCAAAGAGAAAACCCTTGTGGGATAAACCTTTGATGAAGGGAAAAAGAGTGGAGACCTCAT
This sequence comes from Moricandia arvensis, assembly GCA_905132765.1. Lineage (NCBI taxonomy): Eukaryota > Viridiplantae > Streptophyta > Magnoliopsida > Brassicales > Brassicaceae > Moricandia > Moricandia arvensis. The sequence goes on from CAJHQP010010752.1 coordinate 16,817, forward strand.
AGCGAGGGGATTAGTTGTCTGGTGCAAGGTAAATGAGTCCTAATCTGGTATGAATAGACTCATGACCTTTTGTCTTGCTGACTTAGTGAAGACATCCGCCAACTGATCCTCACCCTTGTATAATACACGGTTAAGATCTCTCCAAGACCAATCATTTGTCTCACCTTGTGACAGTCTACTTCAATGTGCTTGGTTCTCTCATGAAACACTGAGTTTGTTGCAATGTGGATAGCCGCTGATTGTCAACAATGCATAGTCATTGGTGTGGCTTGCTCACTCCTAGATGCTTCAATATCCCTTTGATCCACACCAATTCATTTTGTCAGCTTCAACATGGCTCTTACTCAGCTTCAGCACTTGAAACACGAGACCACTTTCTGCTTCTTGCTCTTCCAAGTAACCAGGTTCCCTCCATGAAGGTGCAATAGCCTGTAGTGGACTTTCTGTCAGCTCGGTCTTCTGCCCAATCTGCATCACAGTAACCCACCACTTCAGTGCTCTCATTGCATCCCATCCATATTCCTTGGCCAGAAGATCCATTTAGGTAACTGAGGATCCGGTCCACCATCCTCCGTGAATGTTCCCTTGGTTCTTGCATGTGTTGGCTCACCTGGTTCACAGCAAACAGATATCAGGATGACGTAATAGTTAAGTAGATTAGCTTACCAACCATCCTCCTATAGAGTTTAGGATCTCAAGGTATTGGCTGTTCTCAATCTCCCCTCA
>CAJHQP010010753.1:0-17528 GCA_905132765.1 Moricandia arvensis
ACAGCATAAAAACCCACAACCCGGATTGAAACGACGAGATTTTAGGGAAAAAAAAACATAAGCAGCCTAAGTCGTTAAACGGTCTGAAATGGCATAAAACACAAATGACCAGTGGAGATTTGAACCATAAGAAAGACAAAACAAATTACATTTTACTTACTTGGAGAAGAATAAGGAAGAAAAGCAAGAAAAGGAAATTCCAAAGAAAATTGGCTTGACTCTTGGAGATAAGTATGGATCTGAGAAAAATGGAAATACGAAAGATACAAATCTACGGAAAATGAGAATATGGATTAACTAAGGAGCAATGTATGTGGTAACTGAAATTCACACTGTCGATTTTTGTTAACGGTGGAAACCAGAGATTCTCGACTTTCCCTGAGGATCCAGATTCCCTGTGTAAACACACGAATACGGAAAATTGACAATAACAAAATATCATAAGAGATTGCACAGAGGCGTTTTATTGATTAATATGAAGTATACTTTACAGAGTTTCACCGAAAATAGGACGGAAATCCGTCAACAATGGAGAACAAGAGAGCAAAGCAGTAAAACATTCTAAGTATTGAACTCGCTAGTCTAGCCTCCTAATTCCTAAGTTCTCCTAAAGCTAACAACAATTTCCTAAGGTCTAATTTTGGGATCCCCTTTGCTTCTCGACTTGACTGTACTTATATATGCCCTCTTGGTCGGTCGTCTTTCCTTTTTTGCCCCTGATACAAGTCTATCTCTTTGCGGAAATCTTCCTTATCCTCTGGATCTTCATGATTATCTTGGAAAATTGACATTTATCTTCTTTTCAATTTTCTTCTACGATAATCAAGCAAACTATCATTGTAGTTTGGGCTAATTTTCGTCTAAATTGTAAGTGGAATTTTTCCGTGTTTTAGACTTTCTCAAACCACTGACTTAAACGTTTTTTACGATTTCTTTTGAAGAAAACACCTTCCATACAAAGCTAGTGCCAGTACCGTTGGTTCCATGAGATAGTAAAACCAATCTTCTACTCAGGATAACAATGGTGTCGAGTTAACCGTAGCCGTTTTATATGAGCTATTTGAAATTTTACAAAAAAACATGTCTTTGCTAATTTTATAATAAAATGTCAACAGTAAGTCCTATGGGGACGAAGCAAGAGATAGTTCGGTCAAAACTTGAAGAGACTAGTTGTGAGGGAAAGGCGAGTGGCGTCATAATTGCCTGCTAGCGATGAGGCAGGAAAGGAGCCTCGTTGCCTGCTGGTGACGATATTGGTCGCATGCTGGCGATGAGCTTGGTCGCTTGCTGGCGATGAGCCTGGTCGCCTGCTGGCGACGAGGCTTGCCGCTTGTTGGCGATAAGCCCTAGCTCCTGCTGGCGACGAGCCTTGGCTCCTGCTTGAGACGAGCCTTGTCTCCTGCTGGCGACGAACCTTGTTGCCGGCTGGGGACCAGCCTGGTCGGCTGCTGGCGACGAGCCTGGTCGCCTGCTGGCGACAAGCCTGGTCACCTACTGGCGACGAGGCATGGTAGGAACCTGGTTGCCTGCTGGCGACGAGGCATGGAAGGAGCCTCTTCGCCTGCTAGGGATGAGGCAGGGATGAAACCTGGTCGCCTGCTGGCAACAAGCCAGGGTTGGGAGATCATGGCCTCAGACTTCTCCGCGATGTTAATAGCCTCGTGTACTTCTTGTTGCTCTGAAGCTTATCCCTTAAGAATTTCCTGAAGTTATTTCGAATGATTTTTGTAAAGGATAGCGTAGCAATCTTAGAAGTTTAAATTGAGATTACTGATTTGACCCCCAACAATTTATAAGCAAGAGAAGAGACAGAAGAGAGGGGGACATTTTGATCACGAAGTTATAAGACTCTTTGCATCCAGATTTAACTTTAGAGAATTTAGTTCTAGATGGTTTATAGTCTAGCGAACCTAAATTAGACGTTTTTCCGCCATGCTTTGTCGCTCTATTGCTTGTATCCGATTTACCAGACAAACTTCGCGAAAACAGTTTTATCTTTTAAGTACAACTCTTGGCAAACAAACTACATTTGGCTTGATCCTTGAAAGGTTTACATAGGCAGCCTATCATAAGGTCCAGACCATAATCGATAAAAACCAATCTCATTCATCTTTTTGTTTTCGTGTTTTCTGATTGTCGAAGAAACTCTGGTTCCCTGAAAAGTTATATTATCTATTAATTTTAATTTTGTGAGTTTTGGGTCCCACATCAACCATGGAAATATGACAAGAGGACAATGCACGAAGGTTTCACCAACCGGCACTCTTTTTCATAAGGATAAGAATATTTTGCTAGTACCATTAACTCTACAAGAAGTTCATCAAAATCAGTTGCAACTCAAGCAATGGCGATAGAAAGCCAAGGCTTCAACCAAGGTTAGAGTAGCCAAGGAAGTTACCAAGGTGAAGAAATCCAGTATCTTTACAGCATCTATTGAGACTAAAAAGGCTTTGTTTAATCAACTTATATTCTTAAATTACTCCAAGAGCAACTCTCTTAAATAAGACATTGATGTAGTATTTGGGGATCGAATCTACATGGAGCGTGGATCACACAATAGACTGTCATTTTCTTGTTAAGCTAAGTCAATAATATGATTACTATCATTGTCTATAACCTCGAAAGCCAACTCCAGTTGCGGAAAACGCTAGACTCAAGAATATTCAAACATGTAATCAGAACTCATAAAAATAGTTGCTAAGGGTTTTATAAAGATCAGTCCTAGAACTCGAACTCTTAAGTCAGCCATCCAACTGTCATTGTGATTAGTATCATCTATATTCTCGAAAGGCAACTCTAGTTGCGGATCCTAATACTTTAGACAAGCTCTAAGTACCATTTCAATTTGTTCGCTAAGTCTAAGACCAAGGCTCGTTGCGACTAACAACTTAGCACAACATGATTCAGTTCAAGTGTTTCTTACACGCTCGTATCTCACAAGTATCCTAGGATCATGTTTCTAGTTAATTACTCTAGAAACAAGCAATAAGATAAAACCTGATGACGGATATATCCCCTAGCAGTTCTATAAATTACAAGTTCTTCATAACCCTAGAAAATCTCTAAATATAACAAGTAAACTACTTAGACATGATCATACAAAACATAACAAAAGTATGAATAGATTGCATAAAATAATAGTAGTCGGAAATACTGGAGTTCAAATCAATATCTGAAGGAGTCTACGATCTTTTCTCCAAAACGTCTCTAATGTACAATAATGTTAAGCCTAAACAATGGCTGGAAAATAGATAAATATAGGATAAACAGGTCTAGGGGTCTCTTTGAAAATAGGAAAACTTTTGGATCAAAGTGCGATTCTTGAAACTTGAGCCGAGTCTCGTCAACTTGCATAAGTGTCGCTGGACACCAGTAGAGGGTCAATCGACACTTCTCTACCTATCCACTCCGACTTTAGCTTTTCTGCACAAGATCGCCAAATGCTCCAAATAGCTCCTTAATGCTCCAAAATGTACATAAACCTGAAAAGACCCTAAAGCAGACTCGAAAGACAGATAATAGACTCTATAAATGGACTTGTGACATAGTTAAAACCAGTAAAAACCAAGGTATCTCATCAACAATCTATGATCTTTCTGGTGTATAAGGATTTCTTACTTACCTATTCTAACAACGAACCGGATTTCTAAGAGAAATCAATTTTCTTTTGTAGGAACACATGACGTCTTTCCAGAAGGCACTCTAGTGGGTTTTCCACCCATTAAAAGCATTGAACATCAGATTGATTTCATACCTGGAGCTTCACTCCCAGACCAGAAGACCTACAGAACAAATCCATATGGGGCGAAAGAGTAATAAAGGCAAGTAAATGAGCTTTTGGAGAAAGGCCACATATAAACAAGTCTGAGAGGGAAGAGAGAGGAAATTTAGCTAGATGAATCTCTGCAACTTATAAACTTAGGCTTTACTAGGCTTCGGTCGTTAGTTAAGTGGAACTTAAGAAAGATATTGCCTTGGAATACTGTTTTGTTGTAATCTCGCTTTCAGACGAGCCTCTTATCCGGGTTTGAACGCTTCTGCATAAATTCAAAATAAGGAGCTTACTTGTTTCTTTATCGCTTTTAACTTTGAATATTTTTATCACCCATTTATTTCTAATTACTTGTCTATGGATATCGCATAAAAATGGTTCCCCTAAAAAATGTAAGCTTTTTTCATATAATTTTTTATTGTGTGAGTTTTGGTTCCCACAATTGAGACCTTTTTGCGGTCAAAGTTGATCATAACTATATCAACGGCTAAAATCACTTAAACATTGCAAGACGTTGTTAGATTGAAATGAGAGAATAATACTGTATCTGTAGTGTTGATTTAAACGACAGGACATCGGAACAAACTTCATATATTTCTTCATGGAAAATGAATAAAGAAATTTTGTGTGGACAATAATTATTAGGGAAAGCATTCCCTCAAAAGGACTTTACGAGAACATTTATATAATTCGTAAAAACTAACTTCGACAAGTTTTACGACGCTAAACATTTTTTTCGTGAAACAACTACTGAAATCTAAATTCGTCAAGTTTTACGGAACATCTTACGTAAAAGTCACTGAACAGTTTTTTTTATGAAACCAACTTCAGAAAAATTAAGTTTTACGTAATATGCTTTGTAAAACAACACTAAACAATGTTTTACGAAACAAAATACCACAAAACTAACTTTGACAAGTTTTCGGAACATCTTTCATAAATTGACACTATATTGTGTTTTACAAAATAATTCTGATAAACAGTGTTTTAAAAAGCAAACTTCCGAAAAATACACCGCCAAGTTTTACGGAACATCTTTCATAAAAAGACACAAAACAGTGTTTACAAAACAAACTTTCGCAAAACTAACTTTGACAAGTTTTTAGGCAAATCCTTCATAAAACAAAACAAAACAAAACAGATTTTTTATACAAAACAAACTTCCGCAAAGTTAACCTCAAAAACTTTTATGAAACACCTTTTGTAAGAAAATAAAAACAGTATTTTCCAAAGATAACTTGCATAAAATAAAAAGATTTATGACACAACATTTGAGAAACTAAACGAAATAACACTAAAACATCAATAGAGAACAAGAGAACATGAGAAGAGACAACAAGGAACCCTCCTCGCCCCTTTCTCTCTCTAGTCCTCAAACACTTGTTTTTCTCTTCTTTCCTCCTCTTTGTCCTTGTCCACTCCCTTGCCTCTTCTCCTCGAGAACTTCTCCTTCGCTCTTTCGTCCTTGCCCAGTCTATCTACCTCTTCAATAGGTCCTTACCCAATCTATCTTCCCATGGTTCTCACCCCTATATTTCCTTAAGAGTCATTGACCACTATTCCAAAAACATTCTCCACTTCCTTATCTCATCCATGATATCTTCGCTTCATCGTGACGAATTTAATGTTGAGAGATTTTATGGAAAAGATTAAAAATCATTTGTTTCCGCAAAAGTAGCCAAACGTTGAGTAAAAATTGTTAAACCAAAACACCAAATATGTTTTTATCAGTTCGTAAAACTAATGGCACAAAAAAAGAACCAAAAATATTTTCTGAAGATCATAAAACAGTGCGAAATGGCCTAAAACAAAAACGGCTCGCGACAGTTTTAACATTAAGAAAGACCAAATCAATGACAGTTTAATTACATGGAGAATAAAATGAGAAAAGAGAAACTTCCGAAGAAAACAGACTAGAATCTTAGAGATAACGAAAGATCAGATAAAACTGGAAAGTGGATAAACATGAATCAACAGAAAAATGGAAGACGGCCGAGCTAAGTAGGAGTATATAGGCAAGGCTGAGACAGAGGAAATGGGACATACTGAATTTTAATCATGAATTCATTGAAATATTGTTGTGGTTAAAACCATCATAGCGATATCAACAGCTAAAATCACTTACACGTTGCAAAGTGTATTGTCTACATAATCAAGCGGTAAATGTTGAGAGAATAATTTTGCATATGCTTTGTCGATTTAAACAAAAAAATACATCAGAATAAACTTTGTATGTTTCTTCGCAAAATGTGAATAAAGCGAATTTTGTGGGGAAAATCATTATTCGGAAAAAAATCCCTCAAAAGGATTTACTAGAACATTGGTAATATTTTACGGAACATCTATCATAAAACTGCACTAAACAATGTTTTACGGGAAAAAAAAACTTGCAAACCTAATTTCAACAATTTTTATGCAAAATCTTTCGTAAAATGACATTAATAGTGTTTTACAAATAAAGACTTATGTAATACTATCTTTGACAGGTTTTACGGAACATCTTTCGTAAAATGACACTAAATAGTGTCTTACAAAACAAACTTCCGCAAGTTTCACGGAACATCTTTAGTAAAATGACATTAAACATTGTTATAAGAAACAAAATTCCGCAAAAGTAACTTTGAATATCATTTGTAAAACAAAACGAAAGTCTTTTCCGATGACAATTTTCGTAAAATCAAATGAAACTCAACGATTTACAAAACAGTCTTTTAGAAAAGTAAATGAAATCACATTAAACCAACAACGAAGAACGAAATATGATGTGCAGAGCCAGAAAGCGAATCTCTCTTCTTTTCCTTGCCAACTCTCTCTCTCTCTATATCTCTCTCTCTCTATCTATCTATCTATCTATCTATCTATCTATCTATCTATCTCTCCTAGCGAGCATACTTCTAAACCTATCAAAGCCAAGAAAACGATAGAACTCATCAGAACTCCCAACTGCAAATATTTTGGTACATATCTTGAGTTGTCGTAGAGTTTTGAGCCAATGGAGAAATTTATAAGACAATTGAGTTTATATATGCTAACGATAATGCTTCTTCGGAGGAGTTAGCGGCTGCGTTACATGAGCTTTTTGGAGCCCTTAAGGCAGAGGAGATGTTATGGATGCGAAAGAGTTGGGTCATTTGGCTGTGAGAAGGGGACACTAACTCAAAAAAATCCATGCAGAGACCACCAAAAAAACACATTACACGGTTAATAGATGAATCTGACAATATGGATGGAGGATGAGGAGGGACTACTAGCCATGCTATTAGTTATTTCATAAATATTTTTGAGTCTTCCAATAAGGAAGAGATAGATGAATCTTTGGCAAATATCACAACTACTATCACATATTCAATTAACAAGGAACTTACATCTCAAGTCCCATAATGGGAAGACAAACTCGCCATTTTCGTGATGTATTTGGGAAAAGCTCCAAATCCCAATGGAATGATATTTTTGTTATACCAGAAATTTTGGAATATAGTAAAAGGAGACTTAACTCGAATGGTTAATAAATTCCTTTTTGGCGGTATTATTGCTCAAGAATTAATTGATACAATCATTTGTCTCAATCTGAAGAAAGATAAGTCTACTGATATGGTACAATATCAGCCAATCAGTTTGTGCAATGGGAGGTGCAAGATAATCTCTAAGGTTTTAGTCTGAGACAAAAGAAGGTTTTACCAAATCAGACTTCAAAGATCCAGTTACCCTTTGTTGTTGGAAAACAAATTACATATAATATTATGAGTACAAGAGATTTTTCATGTGCTAAGAACAAATCCAAGTGGAAGAATATGAGAACGGCCATTAAAATTAATGTGAGAAACGCTTATGATTATATGAAATGAGATTTCATTATAGTTATTATGCAGAAGATGGGGTTCCCAGCAATATGGATTGACTAGATAATGCTTTCTAAATCATCTGTCAGATACCATGTCTTAATGAATGGACAACCCAAAGGAAATATCGCCCCAAAGAGGGGTTTGTAGCAAGGAGATCCTTTGTCAACTTTATTCTATGTACTCTCGTTAGCCTTCTTATTCATGCCTAGAATGAAGGTAAGATAACGGGAATGCGTTTTTCACGCAATAGCCCTCCGGAGTCACACCTTCTCTTCACTGATGATAGCCTTTTCTTATGTAAAGCGGATCCCCGCGAATGTGATGAAGTAATGAAAGTAGTTAGGACTTATGAAAAAGCTTCTCGTTAGAGCATCAATTCTGATAAATCTTTTCTATTATTTACTAAGAAAGTACTCTGGTAATATAAAGCAAAATATCAAAAAGTCTTTGGGTATTTACAACGAAGGCATGATGGGATACACTTTAGGAATTTCAGAGGATATTAGTGGATTAGAATGCAGGCTCATGGTCTAGTGATTTTCTCAAAGTGAAGGTTTTTTCCTTTTTGGTCCAAAGTGAAGGTTTTTTCAATCGAGTGATTTACACTCTAAGACAGTTTTTGAGTTTTTATGACATTATAAGACACTTTCTACTCCTAGAGCACTTTTTCTTAACTTGTTCCATTATTTTATAACTAAAACGTAACTAAAGTAGAACTAGTAGGACCCACACATTAATGTCATTTTCTTCACCATTTTTAGCAGACATCAACAATAATTTAATCTTGCAAAAAAGCGGTGGTGAGGGACACATCATCATCGCAAGCTTCTGAAGAGCTCCATTGTCGATTAAAGAAACAATACGTGATGGAGCAGTCGGAGAGTTTCGTTCGACCTTAAACAGTGAGATCCATTTTGAGAGAGCTCTACTGCAATCCACGTCAAAGTCAAGTTGTCTCCTCCTTGTCGTGGTTGTTATGCTCGTAACCGGAGTTGTGCTTGCCAAAATTGTCGTTGACATTTCACAGTTCGAAGAGAAAGCTTGATTAGAGCAAAAATGGTCAAATTTTGATTATTTGCACATCTGGTCCTCCAACTCATGCTTATTTATTGATTTATCTCAAATTTTTAATTTTACAATTGGTCCTTGATTTTTTTTCTTTCATTTTTCTCTGCAAACTTTCAAAATAAATAATTGACTCTTTGATTTAGCCCAAAATTAACCAATGATGTAGTACAACCCTTTATTAATGAAATTGATCACACATATGCACATAGTTAAATGCATTATGAATTAAATGAACTAAAATAAAAAGCTAATAATCATTAGATATGAATAACACATAAAATCATGTGTGCACCTATTGTCATGTACACCATCTTCAAGTTTACTTGATCTATTTTGTTATATATTTTTAATATTTTTAGTAAGCAACCAGCAATCAACCTATATGTATACAACTTCTTCACATATGTTGGTTCATTTTCGATGTACACGTGTACACTTCACAGAATGTACACCAAAAAATTGTATACAAAAATAACATTTTTTTACATTGAAGCATACCTTCATATTGAAACAGGTCAATGTGACGAGGTATGTGGAAAAAGATTTCACATGCACACATACGTATGCAATGAAAGCTAAATTTGGAAAGTTTGACTTAGATGGCAAAAATTCGATAAAACTTTGTTTCCATTATATATACATATCACACAGTCAAAAAGCATCATGTATACATGATTAATAATCTATTAAAACATCTAACAGTGGCGTAAATAGAATGGAAACAAGGTTTTACTCCAATTTTGTTTTAAGAATTCACATGTACACCACTCAACTTATGTAATGATTCACATGTACATCTGTTTAGTAAAATGTAATCCTTGAGAATTCAAAAATATAAGTTTGGTAGTAGATCTATACAGAAAAAGTTAACCAAAAACAAAGATTAATCAGGTATGAGTTTAGAACTACAATTTTGTAAAATAAAATTTGATAAATGTATATAATCTTAAGAGACATTAATATTAATTTAGTTCAGAGAATGATACTTGTAACGTACTCAGTGTGTCAAATATCGTCAACGTGTACTAAAATATTTCAGTGTCCACGTGTACAACCTTATGCAAGAAAATCACATGTACAACGATTTACCTGTACATTGTTCAAATTATGATATTTGATAATCTTATGATATTTAGTATTGTTGTTGTTTAGATGCATTTAGCATTATGTTATCCACACGTATGATGATTCTTGAATATTTATATGTTCATGTCATGTTGTACATATATATTTCATTATCTATATGTACAATAATAAACATGTACACTGATAAAATTTGTGTAATTATTCACCTGTAGACTTGATAAATTTGTTACATTTGCAAGTTTCATTATTTGTACAATAAAATAGGTTTCTAAACCAATAGGTTTTAACATAAATTTAGTAGTTTGGATATTATAACGGCCAACATTTTCTAATAGCAACTCAAATCGTTTAGCATAAACACGAGTGATTCATTTAGGATTCATGTGAAACGTAAGTGATTCAAGACTATGATATTTTATGATGTTATATCGTCAATGTGTACACATATATTTTATTGTCCACATGTACAATATTTCATAAAAGCTCTCATGTACACCGGTTCATTTGTACACCGAATATGTTTTATCATTCATTTGCAAGTTTGAATATTTGAACGACCAATATCGTCTAATATCAACTACAATCGTCGAGCATAAACATAAGTAATTCATGTGAAAACTTTATAATATCTTAAGATTTTAATGATTTTGAGTTTCTTGTTTTATTTCATTTATAGTATTTTAAGCTGCATTTTGTGTATATATTCTAATTGTGTATTCATTTATATATGATAGAGGCTAAAATACTAATTCAAAAGTTTATTGACGAAATTGAAAAGCAATTTACATGTTTAAACACTATTGGGGTTAAAATCGAATGGTATAAAAGTTAAGGGACCGAAGGTGTAAAAACATTAAAATTAATCATTGTTGCTCTGAAGCTTTTTATGACAATTGAAAAGCACGCTAGAGGGAAACGAAGATGATGAATTATGATTAGGAAGCAAAAATAAGACACGACGCAGAGGATTGAGTCGATGTGAGAACGCGACGGACCAGATTCATCACCGTGTGACACCACGAGATTGACAAACGCAGTGATTTGGAGATTGAGCTAGCTAAGGTTCACCAGCGGTTTCAGAGCAATAACAGAACATAGCAACCCGAGAAGATAGAGACACCATGGTTGAGCTTGAAACGATCTCCGCCGTTGACATCGCCGTCGTATAATCACCGTTACACCACCATCAGAAATGAAGCTCGACATATCTTAAAAGATAAACAAAAAATAGAGATAATGATTAAATATAAGATTTATTGAACAAAAACTTTGAAGAAGCATAATAGTTTTATAAAAAAACTATTGAATCTGAGAGGAAGATAACGAAAAAGAAAGAAAAAGATAAGAAAGAGATGATAGTGGATCTTATTACTTATAATATAGTTATGTTTTAATTTTAAAATCTAAATGAAACGTAATAAATTAGTGAAAAGTGTCTGTGTAGAAGAAACTACCTTATTGTGTTATTAAAAACTTAAAACTGCCATACGGAGTAATTATTTCTTTTCAATTAAGCAGGAGAGATGAGAGAGATTGTGGAAGCCACGCGTGAAACCGGTGGACGGTTTGGACAGAACCAGTTAATGTTTTTCTGAACTTTTTGTTTCTTAGACGTCGGGAGAAGTCATACGTTATGTCGTGAAACTATAAAAGCTAGAAGAGCCACTAGCCTTTTTTTTTATTGGTGTTAAAGGTAGGGGTTCCTTCTTTTTCTTTTGATAAAATGCAGGTCTTTCTAATTTTGTGTTAGGATATTGCAACAGTGAAACTATATTTTCGTACAATTCTGCAATTTTCTTTTAACATACAGTTGTGCAATGTTATTCTATGACATTTTGATGTTCAAGTCATAAACTAACAAAATAAATATCTGGAAATAAATGAATTTGAAAATATTCAATGAATTTTGCAATATTGAGTTTGATATCTGTAAATTCAGATTCACATAGAAGAAAAATAATAATATATATTCCTAGAGATTACAAAGAGCGAGTCAAATATGTTAACTATTCTAATTTTAGTTAAAAATACATGTTCTAACTTAATCAATTTTTTATAACAAAAAGTAAGTATGTTACTCACTTGAAGTAATTTTGGTAACCATCAGAATATAATAACCAACATAATTAAAAAGAATCCTATTTTCAACCAACTGACTTAAACAATGTATTCAAGTCGGTAAACTAAAATTCATGTTATTACGTAAGCAAAATATTCAACAAGATAAAATAACACAGATATACCTTTCCCTAGGATATTACTACCGCACTTTTCTGACGACCACCATTTCTTTTTCAGGCGGATATTTTTTTTTTCTATTTTACTCAAATAGTTCGGTCCTAGTTCAGTCCTTGGCTCGTTATGTCACCACAACCTTAAAGTATGCTATTGATAAATCGCAAATCGTTAAAACATGATGCAACTATACAAGTTGATACGGATTGTGCGAAAAGAGAAGTATAAACTACGGTTATGGGTTGACAGAGAAAAACACGTTGTGATGATAGTTGTTCATGCCTCTACAATAACGTCAAAGAACGCATATGGGGAAAGTAATTAACTAATAAAATTTAATTAATCTAATAATATTAAGTTAGGCCATTCATACTTTCACACCACTAAATGCAACTTGTTTTAGTTGTTGTTGAAGATAGACAATGCACTCTCTTGAAAAATCTACTTAGTAGAACTTATGATGATTCAATTAGCTCGTCTAGTAAAGAAAGATTAACAATAAACTTCAAAAAATGGTGTTTGCAAAAAAAAAAAAAACTTCAAATGTGTTGTGCTGTCCACTAAATTTGAAATATTGCATTAGGATGCTCTTGTGACAAAAAAAAGAACATTAGGATGCTTTATAATAAGAAGGAAATTGTCAAAAATATAATTATTTTTTACTATTTTTCACTTTTACTTTAATCACTTTTATTCTTATTTTTAATAGGAAAAAACACACTTATAACCTTTGAGTTAATTAATCTAAAACTCAAGGTTTAGAGTTGAGGGGTATAGGTAAGGTGGGGTAGGATTTAGGAATGTAAAATTTAGAATTTTAATTAATTTTTTTTTAAAATTACATCTTAAGAAAATAATATTTATGAAAATATCTTTTTAATGAAGGTAAAAATGAAAAATGGTACAATAAAATGGTAAACTTGAAATTTTTCCTATAAAATGTATATAGTCAGAAAAAAAATGGATATATTCTGTATATGTAAAAGAAAAAGATATACCAATCGAATGTGCAACAAATACCACCAAATTTGATTCTGAAGTCAAAATCTGCCTATCGAGAAAACAATATTAGAAATTAATGGGCTGAAAAGTATTGTATATAATGTCCAGTGAATTTTAAATTCTGAATGTATTGGTACATAAGATAAGATACATATATATCCTTTAGATGTAAAAGAAAAAAAGATTTATTAGTTTATTACCATTCGAATATGCAACAAATACCGCAAAATTTGGTACCAAGTCAAACGTTGCCTGTCAAAAAAAAAATGGAGGAAACGAGATTAGAACATGAATGGGCTGAAAGTAAATCAATCATAAATTAATATCAAATTTTAAAAAAAAAAATCAATTCAATTAAATTTAAACAAAAAAACAAAAGAGAATATCAGGGAAGTGTCTGTCTCCTCCTCACAACAAATGATCAGAAGAGACTTGACCCTTTAGTTCGCTCAAGAGCTCATCTCTTCCCTCTACAAAAATGGCCGCACGTCTCCAACCTTCTCTCACCTCCTCTTTCCGCCATGACTTCTTCTTCTTCTTCTCTCTCTCTCCATTTCACTGCTCCTCACACTCTCCTCCCATCAAAAAACAGAAGATCCGTCATCGTCGCAGCACAGACCGCTCCTCCGGCGGAATCCACCGCTTCCCCCGCCGTAGACGCAGATCGGCTCGAGCCGAGAGTTGAATTGAGAGATGGGTTTTTCATTCTCAAGGAAAAGTTTCGAAAAGGGATCAATCCACAGGAGAAGGTTAAGATCGAGAGCGAGCCGATGAAGCTGTTCATGGAGAATGGGATCGAAGAGCTCGCCAAGAAATCTATGGAAGAGATTGATAGCGAAAAGTCTTCAAAAGAAGATGTTGATGTTAGACTCAAGTGGCTTGGCTTGTTCCATCGCAGGAAGCATCAGTGTATGTTTGATGTTCTTTGTTACCAAAAGTGAAGACTTGTGTTCTTGTCTTGATAGATTTCTTGTTGTTGTACTGTTTGCAGATGGAAAGTTTATGATGAGGTTGAAGTTACCAAATGGTGTGACCACAAGTGCACAGACTCGGTACCTAGCGAGTGTGATTAGGAAGTATGGTGAAGATGGATGTGCTGATGTGACGACAAGACAGAACTGGCAGATCCGTGGTGTTGTCTTGCCTGATGTACCTGAGATCTTGAAAGGTCTTGCTTCTGTTGGGTTAACGAGTCTCCAGAGTGGGATGGATAATGTGAGGAATCCTGTTGGGAATCCTATAGCTGGGATTGATCCGGATGAGATTGTCGATACAAGACCTTACACGAATCTTCTCTCGCAGTTTATCACTGCCAATTCCCGTGGGAACCCTGATTTCACCAACTTGTGAGTTCTGAGATGCTGAGATTGAGTTGTGCTTGGTGAGTCAATGATATGCTAAAGATTGTTTCTTGTTTTGTGTGTTTGTTGCAGACCGAGAAAGTGGAATGTGTGTGTTGTTGGGACACATGATCTCTATGAGCATCCCCATATCAATGATCTTGCTTACATGCCTGCTAATAAAGATGGTCGCTTTGGATTCAATTTGCTTGTGGGAGGATTCTTTAGTCCTAAAAGATGTGAAGAAGCTATTCCCCTCGATGCTTGGGTCCCTGCTGAGGATGTTCTTCCACTCTGCAAAGCTGTTCTTGAAGCCTACAGAGATCTTGGAACCAGAGGAAACCGACAGAAGACAAGAATGATGTGGCTTATCGATGAACTGGTAAGTTCACTCTTCTTGCATTCTATTGCTTAGAGAATTGAGTGTTGAAGTTCATGATTGTTGATTTTTGTGCCGGAATGTAAAGGGTGTTGAAGGATTTAGAGCTGAAGTAGGGAAGAGAATGCCAAGCGGTAAACTCGAGAGAGCATCTTCGGAGGATCTCGTGAACAAACAGTGGGAGAGGAGAGACTACTTCGGAGTCCACCCTCAGAAACAAGAAGGTCTTAGCTACATTGGCCTTCACGTTCCGGTCGGTAGGCTACAAGCGGATGACATGGACGAGCTGGCCCGGTTAGCTGACACCTACGGGACAGGCGAGCTCAGACTCACGGTAGAGCAAAACATCATCATCCCAAACGTGGAAACCTCGAAAACCGAAGCTTTGCTTCAAGAACCGTTTCTCAAGAACAGGTTCTCCCCTGAGCCATCTATCTTGATGAAAGGATTAGTCGCTTGTACTGGAAACCAGTTTTGTGGACAAGCGATAATCGAGACCAAACTAAGAGCTTTAAAGGTGACAGAAGAAGTGGAGAGACTTGTAGCTGTGCCAAAGCCAATAAGGATGCATTGGACAGGATGTCCCAACACTTGCGGACAAGTCCAAGTGGCTGATATCGGATTCATGGGATGCTTGACACGTGGTGAGAACGGGAAGCCTGTCGAGGGTGCTGACGTGTACGTTGGAGGACGAATAGGAAGCGACTCGCATATTGGAGAGATTTATAAGAAAGGTGTTCGTGTCACGGAGTTGGTTCCCTTGGTGGCTGAGATTCTAATGAAAGAATTTGGTGCTGTGCCTAGAGAGAGAGAAGAGAATGAAGACTGATTGATTCAAAGCTTTTGGATCTTTAATAAGTTGAGGGCAACAATGGTTCTCTCTCTCTCTCTCTCTCGTTTCAGACATTGATACTTTGTGTTTGTGCCCATATATTTTTGGGTTTTGTAGCTCTTGTTGTTGATTGTTTTGTAATATCTTCTTTTATAATGTAGTTATAATTCCGATGATTTGCCTTTTTGCCAAAACAAAAAGTTATAACTATGATTATCGCCTCCTTGTGTTCAAAAAAAAAAAAAAAAGATTCTCTGCCTCCTACTATTTTCGCTCTAAAAAGTCTACTTATTACACTGGGTCATATGATTATAGGCAGATCTTATGCAATCGGCACGAAACCTTTTTTTGGATGCTGACGCAAAATATCTCGAATCTGTTAGCCTGTGGAGAGGTTCATACACTTGGGAATGATACCACATTAAACAAGTAACAAGGAAAGTCATGACGGGATTGTGAATTTCAGACTGTCTACATACAAAATCCAAAACTACCCGCTATCAAATGACTGAGGCCCTGTTCGTTTATTTATTTGATGCAGAGATGTAGAATCTAAATGCAATATCTAGATATTGCATTCAAATGTTCGCTTTTATAGTTAGTATTTGCATCTAAATATTAAGTTTGTTAGAGTTAATTCAAGCTTCGGGCCGCAGTTGGACTAGTGCTTTTGCTGACTTGGGCCAAGATGACACATGCCCATATCCAGTTCCACTCTCATACGCATATCACACATATATATAAAGGGTGATTAATATGAGATTAGGGTTAACACACATAAGGCAACAACAACATCAGATTACAAGATCTAGAAGATTATTCAACAAGACATTAAGTAAGAGAAAGAAGACAACAACAAAGATAACTAGCTTAGGCCTAAGACTATTTGATCTATTAAGGTTGATTGTATTCTCTAGCTAAAAGTTGAAGAGATCTTATTGTAATCAAGTTATCAAGCATCCTAATTGGTGTTTTGTTGTAACTGTTATTTGATCTAGTGGATTTTGGGAGCAAGAGATCTCTCATGAGACGTATCGGTTAGAGACCGGGAACTCGTTAAATTGCTTGTGTCTTTATTTACAAGTTATTACTCTAGATCAAATGTTACTTGAATCCTAGTTTAAATCTCTACAAGTGGTATCAGAGCTTCCGGGTGCTTACGGTTTGCCTTAGGAGGAGGAGAGAGAGATTCGTATCATCAGATCCTCTAGCGATGTCTAATACTCGCATAAAGGTGGATCGTTTTGATGGGACCGGCGATTTTGCTTTATGGAAAGTGTGCATGCTTGCTCACTTTAGTGTACTCGGATTTAAGTCCATTCTTACGGATGAAAAGTTGTTAAAGGATGGCACCGACACCAAAGATGAACCCGAGTCAACTTCGAAGGACACTATAAAGGGACTGGCTGAGATTGTTGAATCAGCACCCATAATGGATCCAGTTAAATTCGAAAAGTCAGAGAAAGCAAAGGACCTGATTGTGCTAAATGTTGGGAACAAGGTTCTAAGGAAAATTAAACATTTGTGAAACCGTCTGTCACCACTAAAGAGGCAAGGTGTATGACATATAGTCCTAGACTCAATTGCGTATAGCGATTCGACCTTTGGTCTTGCCTCCACTATATAGGAATATTTTCTAACACTCCACAGTTGTTTTCTACTCATCTTTTAAGATTGCGACTGAATTGTCTTAAAACTCATAGTATGATGAGGGTAGGCACGATTTCCCTAACTAATGTTGCAGACCGTAAGACAAACTGTGCTCTAGTTTTAAAATTGAAGTAGAAGTCTTAATGCCAATTCTAGTCGCTGAAAGCATTTATTTGCCGGAGTAAATACGATCAGAAGGGCGCACTATGGAAGAACGACCTAAAGTATGGAGGAGATTACATCCTTCCCTGTCATAAATGAAGTTACTGGACACTCTTGCCAAGGTATAATGGAAGACAAGGCGCAGCTGATCGAGAGTGGG
>CAJHQP010010754.1:0-17528 GCA_905132765.1 Moricandia arvensis
TCCATTCGCTCAAATCTAAACTTTAAATATAGATTAGTTAACCTTAAGGGTATAAATGTCTATTTACCACCATTAAAACTAAAGATAAATGTGGTTAAGGTAAACATGAAAATTGATACTAAGAAATTGGTAGTTTAGCAACTTTTCTTTTAAGTTACACTAAATAAGTAAAGTTTTATTCATATATGGTTTCTTTTTTGAAAGGTATTCATATATGGTTTCTGAAAAGCATTACCATTTCTAATCTTTTTTTTTGTCAACCATTTTGATTCGATAAGCCTGAAGGCAAGGAGTACATCTTGTGCTTACATAATACATACATTATACACGTGTAAGCAACATAAAGACAAAAAGCTACGTGTCATAGGAAACACATGCAAATCGGATTTCACTATTGTCTTGCCGCCGGTTAGGATTATGCCGGTTCTTCCGTTGCCTGATTCATCACCCAGCTGTTCCTCTTCATATTTGCACTCCTTTTACTCCAATCTTCTGCCATAGCCGTTGCTCGAAATTAAAACTTATGTCTTCTCCGGTTGATAAGCACGAGAAACTAAAAACTGATTGAAAAGCAGATTCTTCGTCAGACCATCCCAAACTTAGAAGGATGCTAACTCTACTGGATCTCTTTTGAATCAGCAATAAAATTTCATCAACACTCATCTTTCCCGCAGAATACTTTACTCTGATGTCAATTTTCGAATCCATACCTTTGGATGAGTAAAGATTGATTCCCATCTGGAAAAGAATCTATGAATAACCTTGAAGAAGAAGCGTTAACCCAAGCACATCGGAATTTAATTATGGATTGCAGAGAAGAAGAGACCGTAGTACTAAATTTTCTATAGATTCAACCAAAAACAGAGAAAGATAGGAATGATAATTGGCTCTGAAATTGGTTGAATTATCACCACAAAATCGTCAAAACGAAAGAGAAAATCGCCAAGCTAAAAACGAAAGTCCGATAAACGGAAGCTAAGTCGATCTATTGATCGATGAGTATGATACATCAAAAAACAAAAAACAAAAAAAAGAAAGTGGCGACCGGCGGTGATGAACCACCGGCCACCAAGCTTCAATTTATTTTCGTTTGTCTCTAGAGAGAAGTTAGAGAAAATAGAGAGAGAGACAAAATTTATTAGCCACTTACCATTTCTAATCTAAATGGTAGAAACTAACATTTTCTATGCGTATAGTGGAGACTTCATTCTAATCCCAAAACCTATCTGTTATATATTATTTGAGAACAATTTTAATAAAAATGTTAAATATGCTGATATATTATCACTAGGATGATTTTAGAATCATTATAAAATATGTTTAAATTATTTAACTAATTACAATACATGTCATTAATTATTTGATCATCTGATCATATATTATATTTATCATTAAACTAACAATAAAATTGATTAGTATTCTATAAAAAATATTTCTTTTCCGTTCTTAGATAATTATCTAATGTGATTTTAAAGTGTATATGACGATTATGATATTGAATATTCCCCTATAATTTTTTTCATTTCATCCATATAATAAAAAAATTAACTTTTCCGACATGTTATATTTTGAATATTTAAAAATAATTAGAAATTATCAAAAGTGTTAAAAATCATACATTGACAATTTTGTGATCAATGATTTAAATTTTTCTTTATAAAAATTATTATAAAATAAGAAAAATAGGAAGCTTCATTTATTAGATATCCAGATAATATATATAACTATTTTAATATTGTTTAATTTAGATTATATACTATATTAAAATTCATAAATATTTAATTAAATTTTTTGAAATCTGTATCATAACTGAATTAATAAAAAAAAATTTTAAATAATTTTTTTGACTTGATCAGATCATTAAAATATATTTTACATATATTTTTTATTATTATTTCACAAATATTCTAAAGAAAAAGTAATGTATTTAGAAAATATTTTATAAAATATGGGGTTGGCTGCCTAAAACCCCCTGTAAATATAATCACCCTATCTATTCCCCCCTCAACTATGAAGCTCATGACAAACCCACCCAAACTTATGATTTCTCTTTAGATCTCCCCCTAAAGTTTTTATTCCCCCCTCTCTAATTCAATTTTGAAATCAAGACTAAAGGGAAATTAACTGCGTTATGTAATTAGCGATTGCCCATTAGGAAAGAACCCGACCCGACATTAAAAAAGAACCCAAACCGGATTTTATTTTTAAAAACTCAAATCGATTTGAGATTTTTATTAGGGTTAGTCTATCTTCTTCACTCAACGACATAGAAGGGTCATGTGTCGTTGAGTGAAGAAGATAAATAAACCCTAATAAAAATCTCAAACCGATTTGTTTTTTTAAAACTTTGGGTCGGGTTCTTTTTTAATGTCGGGCCGGGTTCTATCCTAATGGGCAATCGCTAATTACATAACGCAGTTAATTTCCCTTTAGTCTTGATTTCAAAATTGAATTAGAGAGGGGGGAATAAAACTTTAGGGGGAGATCTAAAGAGAAATCATAAGTTTGGGTGGGTTTGTCATGAGCTTCATAGTTGAGGGGGGAATAGATAGGGTGATTATATTTACAGGGGGTTTTAGGCAGCCAACCCTAAAATATATGCAGGATTACTACCTAGTTTAATTAAAAAGAATATACTTTAAATATGGTTAGAAAATGTCTCGGCATGACATTGCTTCATTTTTTTTGGAACATATGCTCCTATTGGTAAAGACTTAGTTTTATTTTTTTTTAGAAATTGCTAAAAATAGCATAAGTTAAGTACCACTTTGCAAAAATATACATTATCAAAAATATATTAACATTTGAGTTTACCTTTAGTGATTATTATTTAGGGTTTAATGTTAAAGGGATGAGATTGAGTTTCTATATTTTTTATAAATATTTAGAAAATTATTTAAGTTTATTTTCATCAAAAAGTTAAAGTATTTTTAAAAATTATCGTTCATTAAAGGTAAATTTGCAAAGTGGTATCAAACTTTTGGTAGAATTTCAATTTTTGTAATTTGTTTCGATGTTTTGTATTAAAATTGTAAACTTTTTTCTCTAGCTGAAGATTTTATTGTTTTAGATTTTGGCAGTAAAATTTTAGATGTAGATTCTTTTTAAAAGCGTGATTGGTGTACATCGACTGTAAATTAATATTATATACATATATTCAACACCATATTAACAGATACAAAATTAAATTTAATTTTTTACTGAATAAAATAAATAATAATTCTTAAAATCTCATAAAGTAAACTAATAATCTTTTAAAAACTAGTGCATACTCAAATTAATGTGACGAAATATAAATTCATTACTCTAATTAATTTACAACTTATAAACTAGTTCATACTCAAATTAGTATGACCAAAAACTAGTTCATTAATTATCAAATTATATAAATTAATTTAATAATATAAAAGAGTAATTGATACATGCAATACTTTTATGTTTTTTTTTTTTAACTTTTGGGGTTATATGAGGTCTATGTAGATGTCCAAATTAGTTTCCAAATGGGTGGTACGCCCCACAAATGGATTCTCACTCTGAGTATTCAAATGGAGTCATAAAATAGACTCATTTCCGCTGGTCACAACATGAAGTATAGTAGAGTACTCACAATCCAAATTGCTTAGCAATGCAAAGTTCACCTATCACCAAAACCACTTCTTGTAATTATTTTTATGTTTTTACTTTTCATTATTTTTCTCTATGAATTTTTTGGTCTCTTAAATTTAAGTTGACATTATTATATATATTTTTACGACAAGGGTTTTTATAATTTATCTTACTTTTTGAATGAAAGTTATATTTTAGTATTTTTAGTAACTCATGAAATTGAATTGTAGATATTTAGCTTTTTAAAGCACTTCTATAGACGTTCCTTTTTTAAATTGCTATGAAAATAAAACATTAATAAAACTTGATAGCTTAAATTTACTGCTTTACACTTAATTAGTGACTATGTAGTAATCCGCACCGTGCGCGGAGTGAAACAATTGAGTAGATTATTTATTTTATGTTATACTGATGGATTTGTCCTATAGCTTTTCCTAGGGATGTACATTCATATATCTGTCCAGATTTAGTTGGTCTATTCATACGTCGAATTTTTAAAATTAGAAATTTAAATTTGATTCACATATTTACAAATTTCAGTTTGAATTTGGTTTAGAGTTGGTTTGAATCATTACTGATTCGGTTTGAGTTCGGATGCCCATTTAATTATGTAACTTTTTAACAAAAATCTAAATATATTACGTCCTAAAAATCAGAAAATAAATAACATAAAACATATAAATTTGAATAATGTAAAACTAAATACTTAGTGTTACATAAATGTTTAGATGAAGAACATTTAGATACTTTCAGTATTTTGAACATTTTTTGTTATTATAGATATTTACTTGTGACTTTTTTAATAATATTTAGATATTTTTCATATGTTTGAATATCTAATACATATAATATTTAAAATAATTAATATATTTAAATTTATAATTGTAATTTAGATATTTTTGGTATCCAAAATATTTTAGGTTGAATTGGATTCGGGTATGGTTATCCAAATATCAAAAATTTAGATCTATCTAAGTACTTAATCAATTTTAGTTTATGTTTAGTATTACTTTCAAATCGAGTTTGGTTCAGCTCTTCGGATCCACATATTTTACCCAAACTTATTTTCTTCTACTAATATATAACAAAATAAAATAAATATATTACAAAAAATTGGGTTTTGTTTTACATAAATGATTATTAGACTATTCTTTAAGAATATTAATAAAAAATGGTTGGACGTCATGTCAATATTGGTGGACATGTTTCAGAAATGATGGACTCTATAACCAATAACGTGTACTTTCCTATAAAAATGTTTGGTAGATATAATAAAACACTATATAATTGAGTGAAGGGATTAGGGTTGCGTCGAAAATATGTGATTTGTTCATTTAGCACATGATTTTTTTTTTTCAATTGATTTTGCGAATTTCTTTTCTTTTAAAGATTTTTCGTTTTCTGATTTTTTATACCAATCTGATTTTTTTTTCTAATTCTTGATTTGATACGAAAACTCTGAAAAACAATACTTAGAAAATCTAAGATTTGAATTTGTGTGTGAATTTTTTTTCATCTCAATTTTGTTATAGAAACCTCAATCATAGCTAAATCAGCAAGGTACAAAACATTCAGTTTCTAAAATCATTGTTATTCCAACATTTTAATTGATGCGAATCTTAATGATTTTCTAGTTTGTTTTCTTTCAACAATGATATTATTCAGTAGTTGCACGCAAAATCTTTAAATTCACTAATACAAAAGCTAAAAATACATAAACTAAAATAATTTGATTAAAAAAATTAATGTGTGAACACATTAAATTCTATGCGGTAGAATTAAGAAAATTAATGTGTGAAATCATTAATTGTTATGCAGAGATTTATTTAAAAGTAAAGTAGTAGTTTGTATTAAATTAATTTTTTTATGAGAAATGTGAAGACACGTCACAAACCTTATGAATAAGCTTTAAGGTAAGTTATAGAGTGTTTCTCGTTTAATATATAAGGGATGTGTACAACACATACATCTTTACCAATTACCACCATAATATGTTTATTTCGAAAGCGTTTATCGTAAGTGACTCCCATGTATGTTTTCTTTTAATAGGACTCCATGTGTGTTAACTAACTCTTAACAATTGCCTATTAAAAGTTTGAAGCATTTGATATAATATATATATATATAGATAATATTGAGTTTCCTAAAGTGGTGACTCCTCCTCGAAAAGATCTTTGTTTCCCCTTTTACTTAAAATGGGAAATGATTAAACTACACACTCAAAAAGTTTATAGTGCTTCTGTATAGAAACCAATAAATCATGTGTCTACTTCACATACGGATTCAACTATACAATCCACTTATTAAATTATCATACTAAGAAAATTTTGCAGCCATGAAGCATGATAGGATAGAGATGATTATGAACATTTTAAAACCAGTTATATTACGTTGTCATTTACTTAAGTCTGTATCGTCTATATACATGCCATTAACGAGATCTATTTCCATCCTACTGTCACGCAACCATGAGGGCATTGGATACTTTTCGGGTAAACGACATATTTAGACACTAGAAGTATCGTATAATAACAATTCCATAAAAAATTTATGTTAGTTCTAATTGCACATATAAGTATATGTACCTAAATGCACATATTTTAAATATATGAACATATTTAGCCATATTTTCAAAGATCAAAACCGGAAACAACATAGTAGAAAGTTTAACTTGGTTTAAAATTTAAACCGATATCAAACTAATTAAAATCATATCAAACCAATTGGTATCCAACTGAAATTAACTAAATCAACTCTCGTTTGTTTCTAGCAACCAAGCTCAACAGGATTAATTCTAGTAGTAGACCATGCTCTTGCTTGCGCCTAACTATCCTATTATCAAGGTTCTAGTTAGCTACTCTAGAACACAAGCAATAAACAAAATTCTATTGATATATCTAATAATAACCCTAACAATTCTATTGTTTGCTAATCCATCAATACCATTAGTAAACCCTAAATCTAGTTGATAACGAGTCAGATATAATCAAGGTAAGAATAATAATCTGAATATAATGCATAGATAAAACACTGAGGTTTCCAAACAAATCTCCCTAAGGAGTTATGAATATTCTCCCTAAATAAATCCTAAAACTATGATAGAGTGCTGGTGCACAGACAAACAAAGTACACTTACTAGCACCCAACACTCCAGCACCTTACACCTTGGTGCAATACATAAAGTATAAATATAAAACCCTAAAGTCGAGGTCAAAACTCGTCCAGGGGTAATCTTGTAATCTTGTATCATGTCTCTGACTTGGGCTTGAAATCGGTTGTCTGCGAATTAGTGATCAATCGATGTCAGATGTGCATCATCGATCAATCTTGGTCATGTAACGTCGGTCGACGACAGTCTTGTACTTCGACTCTCACCATGATCAGCTACGAATTATTCTCTTCTAAATACTCCAAAAGCTTCAAGTATCTCCATATATCTCTAAAACGTGTATGGACCTGTAAAGACCTTAAAACATAGCCTAAATACACATAATATACCCTAAATAAAGCCTATAGCATGACCTGAAACTGATAATAAATAGGCTATATCAATTATTTATATATTGTAACCTTCGTCAAGTAATAACATACGCTGAGTTTTTCCAGTCTCTCTCTAGTCTCTTTCATTCGTTTCTTAATCTAAAGTCTAAATAGGTTCCTAATCCTTTTTTCTCCTTAAATCTCTTTAGTCTTTCCATCTAAACTCAGATTCCCCAAAAGGTTTTATGGCATCAGAGCCAAATTCACTAGAATCTGAGTTTTGATCTTGAAAACCTCAAGAACACTTCAAGAACACACCTTTGGAGATCATTCAATCCGAGAAGCTCAAGATGGAGAACACAAATACTACTGGCATTCACTCTAAAGGGTGGAAACTATCTTCTATGGTCTCGTGTGGTGAAGACCGCAGTGGGAAGTAAGGGTTTGCGGAGTCACATCATCAAAGATGAATTTCCAAACCTCATTACTCATAAAGGAGACAAGTAGATTTTCGTGTGTGATGAAGAAAAATGGGAGCAAGAAGACTTTCTTGTGATATCTATCTTACAAAGCTTGCATGATCCTTCAATCTTAGGGGTTTATAGCTATTGTGAGAAGGCAAAATATTTATGGTATACACTGCATAAGGTGTATGAAAACATCTCAAACCTGATCCGAGTGTTTGAGATCAAGCGAGCTATCAACAGTTTGGCTCAAGAAGATATGAAGTTTACCAAGCATTTGGGAAAGTTTAGAGATTTGTGGTCGGAGCTTGAGATGTTGAGGCTAAGTACAACCAATCCAAATGAGCTTAATGATATGCGTGAGCAAGACAAGATCTTTAGTCTCTTGCTCACACTCAACTCCACCTACAATGATCTCATTAAGCACATCTTGAGAGCTGAGAAGTTACCATCCCTTGAAAAAAGTTTGCACACATATTCAAAAGGAAAAAGGGTCCCTTGGGCTCTTTGAAGGCAAGGGAGAGCTCTCCTTCAAGCCGAAGCACCTCAAGACAACAAGTATTAGGAAAGAAGGTTCAATGGAAGTTGTGATCATTGTAAGAGACATGGTCACAAGAAGAGTCAATGATGGATCCTCCATCCTCATCTTAAGCCGACCAAGTTCATGAAGGATAGAAAAGCCAAAGTGAATGCCTCTTATGGATCAAATTAGCAACATGGATCAAGTGGAGCTAGTACCTCAAGTCGATCAAATGAAGTAGAAAGACGTGAAGGTGGTGAAAGCAAACATTTTGTGACTTATACAGCTCATCAAACAACCATCCCAACTGGTACAATGAGAAAGACTTCATTAGGAGATCAGACATTGATGCCCTCATCAAAATGCTAAATGACAATGGGAACACTTTTGGTAACATTCATGGTTATTCCTTTGGTTCATCTAAGGTTGCTAATACTTGTGATCAATCATATGTTGCTTATAAGCCACCTAGTATACTTGGTCAATCACATAATACTTAGAACATGTCCAAACCACTGATAGTTGATTCTGGTGCATCTCATTTTATGATTAGTAATACTAGTCTTATTAGAGACATTGAACCTGCGAACGGACATGTTATGATTGCTACTGGTGATAGGATACCAATTTAGGAAATATGCAATTTGAAATTGTTTGACAAAGAATCTAGAACCTTTTACATGCCTAAATTTACATCAAACTTGCTATCAGTTAAGAAATGTATTGATGACTTTCAATGTAATGTCAAATTTAGGCCAAATGATGTGAAGTTTAAGGATATTGAGAACAGTCGACTGATTGGGAAAGGAGTAACCAAAAGAGATTTGTACTTATTCGAAGAGCTTACTATTGTTCTTGATAATAGTTGTTCATTTACTTCTACTTTTGCTTCTATTTTAAATAAAAATACTTTGTGGCATGCTAGATCAGGACATCCTCATGTTAGAGCTTTGATGATGTTACCAGGTGCTGTCTTTGAGAATAAAGATTGAGAAACTTGTATTTTAGGCAAGCATTGTAAGCCTGTTTTTCAGAAATCATCTATTATCTATGAGCATTGCTTTGATTTAATTCATTCAGATGTTTGGACTGCTCTTTGTCTGTCTAGAGAAAATAATAAGTACTTTGTTACATTCATAGATGAAAATTCTAAATACACATGGATAACCGATTCGATCAAAAGATAAGGTGCTTGAAGCTTTTAAAAAATTCAGAATTATGTGACTAACCATTTCAATGTCAAGTTTAAAACTTCTAGATCAAATAATGGTGAAGAATACACAAGTCAAACATTCAAGCAATTATGTAGCCAAGAGAAAGAACATGCATCTTATGGAGGTGACAAGATCAATGATGTTTCAAGCAAATGTTCCTAAGAGGTTTGGGAGTGATGTTGTTTGCTATTGCTTGTTAGCTTATCAATCGAATTTCAACTAGTATCCTTGGTGATCAATCCCCATGTGAAGTATTGAACAAGTATTGACCAAACTTGGATCACTTGTGTGTCTTTGGTTGCCTATGCTTTGTTCTAATACCAAGAGAGTTGAAGAATAAGTTGCAAGAAAAGAGCACAAAAGCCATGTTCATTGGGTATTCACCAACTCAGAAGGGATATATGTATTATGAGCCAACAACCAGAAGAGTTCTTGTGTCTAGAGATGTGAAAACTTTAGAAGAAAAGGTTACTATGAAGAAAATAATCATGAAGAATTGAGGGATTTAACTTCTGACAAGGCAACTAATTTAAGGATAATCTTGGAGAGTCTTGGGATCAATCTAACCAAGGATCAGAAGATTAAAGGATAACAACCAGAGGCTTCTCCTACGACCGCTGAGGCTGGTCAAAAACTTCACCTCGACCATGAAGGGGGGGGGGAAATGGACCTGATGTACACAACCAAGATGGAGAAGGTTCAAGTTCTCATGATCAAGGTGTGGAACAAGGAAATGAAGAAGAAGTGACACGTGAAGATTAAGATGGGTCAGTCAGTGATAAAAATGAGTAGAAAGAAGAGCAAGACCTATGGTGAAACGACCCCTAAGAAGAAGCACAAAGATAAGAAACCCTCTATCTAATTGGGTGAACACCATGGTTTACTACAATAATCAAGTTGTGGAGCACCCATCTCAAGCTGTGTGTTATTTTGCACAATACCCTGAAGAACTTTGTGCATTCATGATCAGTCTGGATGAGAGTTATGTATATGATGAAGCTACGGAATATAAGGAATGGGGAAAATCAATATGTGTTGAGGTCGATGCAATGATCAAGAATGATACTAGGTATGAAAGTGAGTTACCAAAAGCAAAGAAGGTTGTGTTAAGTATATGGATCTTCACAATCAAATACCTTGCACATGGAAATGTTGATAGGAAGAAGACCAGAATGGTAGCAAGATGATTCACTCAAACCTATGGTGAAGACTAGACAGATACCTTTGCTCCAGTTTCCAAGCTTCATACAATCAAAATAGTTTTATCATTGGATGTGAACCTTAAGTGGGAGCTTTGGCAAATGGATCTGAAGAAAGTTTTCTTGTCAGGAGAGCTTGAAGATGAGGTTTACATATACCCTCCTCCTGGTATTGAGCACTTGGTAAATAAAGGGAATGTCCTGAGGTTGAAGAAGGCAATCTATGGTCTCAAGCAGTCACAAAGAGCTTGGTACAACAAGCTGCGAACAACCTTCAATGGAAGAGGCTTTAGGAAGTCTAAGCTCGACCACACACTCTTCACCATCACTACTCCTTCATGTATTGTTGCTCTTCTGGTGTATGTTGATGATACCATCATCATATAAAGTGACAAAGCCGGCATTCAAGCTACCAGAGATTATCTAAAATTTGTACTTGGGAGAGATGGAATACTTTTTTGGAACTCAGATATGGAGATCTAAGGAAGGTTTGTTTCTATCTCAAAGAAAGTATACACTCGATCTTTTTAAAGATGCATGTATGCTTGGAGGAAAGACATCCAAAACACCTCTTGAGGATGGATACAAGGGTCCACGTGAGGGGGAGATTGAAGACAGTCGACCAATCAAAGATGCCAAGCTTTATATAAAGCTTGTAGGTAAGTTGATCTACTAGACTATTACACATCCTGATATATGTTGTGGTGTGAATCAGGTGAGTCAACACATGAAAGTCCCAAAGGAGCAACATTGGAGCATGGTGAACCGTTTACTCATGTACCTGATGGCTCACCTGATCAAGGAGTATGGATGGGCTGTAATGAGAGCACTGAAGTGGTTAGGTACTGTGATGCTGATTGAGCTGGTGATAGAGTGGATATAATATCTATTACTGGCTATTGCACCTTCATTGGTGGAAATTAGTTACTTGGAATAACAAGAAGCATGAGGTGGTGTCATGCTCTAGTGAAAAATCTGAGTATAGAACAATGCTGAAGCTAACAAATGAGCTAGTATAGATCAAAGGTAAAATTAAGCATTTGGAGATCGATCAAGCTACACTTTTGACCATGCATTTTGACAATCAAGCAGCTATCCACATTGTCTCCAACTTGATGTTTCATGAGAGGATTAAGCATATTGAAGTGAATTGCCACAAGGTGAGACATATGATTGTTCTATGGGTCATCTTGCCATGTTATACAAGAAGTGAAGATTAATTGGCTGATGTGTTTACTAAAGTAGCTAGACATAAGAAAATTGAGTCCATTAACACGATATTAGAACTCATTGATCTCACTAGAAGGAGCTGATCCCCTTTGTCATGAGGTCTTTACTCTCTTTCTCTCATAAAGTTTTATCCCAATGGGTTTTCTTTGGTGAGATTTTTAATGAGGAAGATCCCATGGCATCCAAACTTGACCGGTTCCCTTGGTCAAGCTTGAGGGGAAGTGTTAAACAGAGGAGACTAAAGTATGAAGGTCTTATGGAGACATGGAGAAGAATGGATTTTGGGGTGTCTGTACACTTTGGTCTGTACAGGCCGTACGGTTTAGGCAATCTGAGTCGACCAGGTCGAGAAAGTTACCATGGTAAATGTAACTCGATCAAAAGTTACATTTACATGTTGGCTTGCGGATCAACTTGACCAAAAGGAGAAGGGAGGCGCGTCTGAACAGGCAGGCACGAGCTGGAAGGGAGAGCATCTAGTCAAGATCCCTTTGGCATCAAGCGTGTGAGCATTCTTGGCCAAGCATTTAAATGGACGCTCCTCTCGACCTTTGACTCCACATGCTTTCTTCTTTGTATCTGTTAATCACCTCTTTGTAGCTCCTCTATATATTATAACCTTCAGTCGAATAATAACATACACTGAGTTTTCCAATCTCTCTCTAGTCTCTTTCAATCGTTTCTTAGTCTACAGTCTAAATAGGTTTCTAATCTCTTTTTTCCTTAAATCTCTCTAGTTTTTCCATCTAAACTCATATTCCTCAAAAAATTTTAAAAAATGCTGATGTTTTGTGGGAAGGGTTCACTTGGTTCCAGCGGGTGAGAAATAATAAAACCGTAGATGCAATCTCAGAGAGTCAAGAGTGAAGTACATAACATGGGAGCGGAATCTTGTATCTGATTCAAAGGCTACACATCAATCTAGTGAAACCTTTGTGAGCAGCAATGTGATGGTTATTGTGAAGGAGCCATTTTGAGATGAACAAGAAGATTGAGATGTTAGTTTCAGTCCCCATGACTCTAGATGAGAAGAGGTCTATCTTATCAAGTGCGTCATTTATGATTCGAGAGAGAAGGTTGAGTTCTTTGTCTATGATTGGTTTTAATCACCAAGGCCACCAGAATTTAATGACGACAAGGGTGAGCTAGTGACAATGGATTTTTATTTCATCAACTTGAGAACAATTGGTTCTCCGCCGGGGAGTATTGATAAGATTGGAAATGGTTTGGGACTTATTTAGGCTTGGCACGTGAACAAGAAGATCGAATCCATGTCTCTATCATTTACGTTTTGTTATCTAACTATGCTTTGTCTTTGTAGGAAACTTCGAATACAATCATTAACAAAACCTTGAGTTCAAACCCTAATCTCATATCTCTAATTCTCTTCTACCTCTGTTCTTCTTTTAGTCTCCTTTTTTCTGTCATTTAACAGACAAGTTTTCACCAAGCTTATCAGGGTTTGAGAGTTGCTCCTTTGTTGGAATCGGTGTTTGGGCAGTGGAACTACTCTGGACAGGGATAATCTCTGACAGTTAACCGCTGCACGGATCGAGGGTTGGTCACGAACATCTTGGCCTTAGAGAAGTCACGGAGACATCTGATATGGTTCACCGCATGTGTTCGTCGGAAGTTAAAGATTCGAGTTCTCCAATCTTCTTTCTCTTATTCTATTTTTCTTTTTTTTTAATAGTAAAGCTTTTTTTTTATAAAAAGTTTTCCGATGTCGGTTGTTTCATCATTAATTGGATCACCGTGTAAAATTATTGTGATCTCTTTTTAAGATTGGCTAATTATTATTGAAATATTATATTAAAAACAGAAAAAAGGAAAAAAAGTCATTTGACATGAATAGTTAGCTATATCTTGATCAACGTAGTTTACCATCATTCAATTTTTTCTTCTTTTACGCTTATGTTATATCATTTCGGATTCCCTAAATTGTACACTATGAGATCAAGTCCGTGTACCGGTATGTACCAGCTATAAAATTGCTACTCTAATATTAATTGTTTGGTGTTGTTTTAATAAATGTAATTGTCTTTATAAACAACATGTCCAATTTTCGATTTCATTTCGATTTTGCAGCCAACTAATTATATATAGTTGATGTCCCATCAACTTTACACGCGTCCAGTGATACCATAACCTAGAGCTCATAGGTTAGCATTCATGGATAAATAATAGGCGACTTTTACTAATTAGTCGTTATATTGGAATCACGTGTAGATGTAGAGCAACTGAGACTGTATTGGCCAAACAACTTTGGGGCTTGGTAAGAAAGAAAACGATGTCTTCTACCTAAATATGGACATCTTCATTAGCATTTTCGACCGTGCACACTTATACTCTTCCTTTTACGCTTCGTGTTTTCATTTAATCCTTTTCTTCTTGCTGTTAATTTAATATTAAACGCAAATCATTCAAACATTGCCTTGTTTTATTATACGAAGTTACGAACTAATACGTAGTATTATTCACATCATTATGGAATTTATCGATCGAATGTTATTGGTGTCCGGTTACAATACCGAATGTATTCACTCGTCATTATATCTAATCTATAAATTAGAGTCTTACTTTGTATCTAATATAAAAATTCTAAATTAGACCATCTAATTAGTTTGAATACTTTGATTAATTAATCAAATATACGTTTGAGAAAAAATCTATTTTAAATATTTTTATAGAATAATGCAATAATTAATTTTGTAATTAGCTATATAATACTTTATACAATAATATTAATTTAAAAATAGGAAAATAAATTAAAATTCTATGATATTTTTATAAAATTTATAATAATAATTTATATTCTATTAAAAAGTAGTACTATATGAATTAAATGAAAAAAATTATTAAATCTAATCTATAAATTGAAATCCTATATTTTTTATGTGTGATTTGTTATTTGAACCATCCCCTAGAAAGTTTAATAAATTATACGTATGTTAATTATAATATCTTTTAATATCTTACTCTTTTATTTGAAATACAGTTAAACAATTTTCTTTTTAAAATTTTAAAAAAATATTTTTTAAAATACTTTTAACAAATCTAAGTATATTAATAATTTTATAATATAGTGTATTATGAACACTTTATATATATTTGTTTATTCAGAAAATATTCCACATATAAAATGCATATTTATATAATAATATGTTCATATTTTTTGATAATAATTAATAAATATACCATAATATAATATGATTTCTTAAAATTGTAATTACTATAATTTTTATATTTATTGAATAAGATATACCCAAATATATAAACTAACCAATTTTCAACTTTCGTATATTTTTAAAGAATATCTTAATAATTATTTCTCTAAATTCATTCATTGAATCTGTAAATTTCATATATTATATTCATTAATGTTATAATTTTTTCAAAAAATAACTAATCGATTATAAATGGAATCATATATATTAAATCCAATTTAAAACATATTATATATTTACTAATATATCTGATTAAAAACAGATTTAAAATGGATTAT
Source organism: Moricandia arvensis (assembly GCA_905132765.1). Lineage (NCBI taxonomy): Eukaryota > Viridiplantae > Streptophyta > Magnoliopsida > Brassicales > Brassicaceae > Moricandia > Moricandia arvensis. The sequence continues at coordinate 15,219 of CAJHQP010010754.1, forward strand.
CTAAAAAAAAACCTTTTTTTAAATGTCTCAAACTTTTTAAAACTAGATTGAAAATTAAGATAAAGGTTAGTAGTTCAGGGTGACTCATTGAAAGTTAAAGCTGGTGTGGATTTCCAAAGGCAACACTTCATATATAAGGATTTACATTCGGCTTTCCAAGCTCAGTAACGTGTTACAGGTTCTTCTAAAAGATAGAGAAAAATAAACTCAAACAATATATAAAACAAAATAAATTTTTAACTATAAAAATGAAATTTAACTGTGCAAAACGCGAGTTCTATTCAAGTTTAAATAAAGACATCAACCTCTGAAGCGCTAAAGGTTCTCTTATAATTCATTCAAATTAATGCTAAGTAAGAAGCTATACATATTTAAAGATAGGAACATCACCCAGCGGCAGACCTAGACTTACATTTTAGGGGGTTCCTAACTTGGGTTAAAGTCCAATGTGGAAAAAAGTAGAAAGAAAAATACATTGAAGGGAAATCGAACTCGTTAATGGGATATTTTTTTCACGCTGATTTATTAGCGATTTTACTTATTTAAGACCATTTGTTCTATAGAATTTTTATTAACACTTAACAAATTTACTAGTATTTTTAATTAAACTTAAATGAACTCGATTTAATTTTAAGAAGAGAAACGGTTGAAGAAAAAGCAATCAATCCATGAATAAAAGAAAGAAGTCAGCGAATTTATTGAGATCAGTTAGGATCCAATAATCTATTATTTGGTCATATGGTTTACTATGATCTTGGGTTTGTATGTATATATACATCGTAGCTGATTATCCACGCGCATGCACGAAGTGAAATTATATACTGATAATCGTTAAATATTAACATTTATCGTTCAACCATCATGTCATAAGTCTCTAAACGTATAGTCATGGATCGCCAATATAAGAGTGATGAGTAGAGTCATGTTGTTGATATTTTTTTTAAAACCTATTTAGCTTACACTAGACTTCAGTGATATCATCGGGATGTTATAATTCACCATCTTACTTTGATATGAAGACTTATATTTTTGAACTGATATGGTAACTAACATTACCCAAAAAAACATTTGAGATCTGCGCATGCGCTAAATAAACAATAATTATGTATACAAATTAATGAATTATTTATAAATACTATTATTTATTTTGTGTTCATTTACATATTATGCAATTCTAAATATATTGAATAATTGAGATGCGAGAAACTATTACGTATATAATTAAATTGGAGTAAACACATAAAAAAAGTAAGCTCTCTTTTTATTTAGAATACTTTTTTTGTAAAAAATAAACTAATCATTTATTTATTTTATATGGTATATAGTTAAAATTAAATTACATTGATATAGATCTATATTATTTTAATACAGATATTTATTAATTGAAACTCCGTACTCATATTATTTTATTAAAAATATATATATTTCCTGTAACAAAATATTATTTTTATTAATATGAAAATTTATTAATTGATGCTTCCTAATCAATTTAAATTTTGAAATTAAAAACTTTATATATTTTGAATATGATATATATTTAGTTTAAACGATATTGAATAATATATTATATATATATATATGTATATATTAAATAGACTTCATATTTATATGATTTTGTAATCATTTATTTTTTTATAACAAAAAGTTAAACCATTAATCACAAAAATTTCCAATGCTTGATTTTTAATAGTCTTAGTAATTAATAATCATTTAAAAAAATCAAATATAGCATATAAAAAATTGAATTTTTTATTATATGCTTAATATGATTGTTTAATGTATGTTCAGAATATAAATTTAAACAAAAATGATGGAGCATAAAAAAATTGTTATTAAATCTTTATTATTTAAAATAATTGTCATATATTTGTTAATCATATTAGGTAATTTCATAGGTATTATTAAGAAAAAATGGATGATATTATTTTATACACTACTAATTAATTTAATAAAATATAATATATGTTTAGATGAACCAAACTAATTTCTAAGGATTTTAAGAATTATCGTAGTGATAACACGTAGCTACCAAAAACATGTTGTAATGTTCTAGAATTAATATATAAAGGATATTTCAAACTAACGTTGATTGCCATTTACAGATAAGCCGTAAGAATGGATAATATGCCAACTTTCTATTCTCCAGGAGTGTTATCAATGGTAAGGAATTGTTTCAGCCTTACACAACCATTCTTGTACCTTATCTCCATCAAATCTTGAAAATCTATCTTAGATAAACTAGTCTTTCTAGTATAGTTGTCGTGTATACATGTTTGTATTAGGTTGATGATGTTCCCTTTGAAATGTCTG
>CAJHQP010010755.1:0-17525 GCA_905132765.1 Moricandia arvensis
TCGGTATCTTCCTGATTTTGAGGCATATACGCCCTCCTTTGACATCAATTATCGCTCCGGTAGTGGCCAAGAAAGGTCTTGTAACAATCCTCCCCGTGGGATCCAGCTCGCCAGTACGTCGGCACAACCTTGGATGGCGCTGCAGCGCATCGATCCTAACCCCTCCCATGTGCAGTCCGTCGCACATGTAGGTTATTGGTGAGGTTCGAACCCCCGACGTCACCCTTTAACAACTCTCCCACAGAGAAGTTGTCACCAATTGAGCTGGTAACAGCTTCTCTATGGGAGTGTTGAGAAAGGGTGAGGCCTTGGGTTCGAGTAACGCCAAGCGCATCAATAACCCACCTGTGAGCCGAGGCCTATGATTCAGGCAGGTTGTATCACATGGGAGGGGTTAAGGTCGGTGCACTGCAGGGCCGGCTGATCCTCCGGGGTGGAGTAGGCTGTTATATAAAAGTCGAAATTGGTAACAGCTTCTTTGTGGGAGTGTTGAGAAAGGGTGATGTCTTGTGTTCGAGTAATGCCAAGCGCATCAATAACCAACCTGTGAGACGAGGCCTATGATTCGGGCAGGTCGTATCACAGGGGAGGGGTTAGGGTCGGTGCACTTCAGGGCCGGCTGATCCTCCGGGGTGGAGTAGGTTATCACATAAAAGTCGACTTTTATGTGACAACCCGTCCTGTGGACCTCACTATCCCATAGACCTCAGGTTCACAGCGCTGCAGCGCACTGACCCCAACTCTTCCATTATGAGTTCTCATTAACTCCATAATTATGTTGTTGGTGAGACTCAAACCCATGTCCTCACCCTTTAACAGCACTCCCACAAGACAAGTTGTCACCAATTGATCTACAGATCAATTGGTGACAGCTTCTCTTTGGAGAGTTGTTAAAGGGTGAGGTTGGGGGTTCGAACCTCACCAATAACCTACCTGTGCAACGGACTGCATAGGGGAGGGGTTAGGGTCGATGCGCTGCAGCGCCAACCAAGGTTGTGCCGACGTACTGGCCAGCTGGATCCCACAGGGAGGTTGTTACAATAAAAGTCGACTTTTTGTAACAACCTGTCCTGCGGACCCTGGCTCACAGCGCACCGACCCCAACCCCTCCATTATGAGTTCTCATTAACTCCATAATTAGGTTGTTGGTGAGACTCAAACCCAGGTCGTCACCCTTTAACAGCACTTCCACAAGACAAGTTGTCACCAATTGATTTGCAGGGTTAAGCGTGCTTATGCTAGAGTAGTGAAAGGATGGGTGACCTATCGGGAAGTAATTCGCGATACCGTGCGAGTGAGGCCAAAACACGGGGAAAGGTTGGGTGGTGATTGCAGGTTCAGTAAACAATGATTTTGAGCCTTAGAAAAATTAACGCACACCATCAGATGGGATGGGGACCACGGGCCAAGAGAGCAGGCGTGTGTGGCCCATTAGCCGTGGGCGGTCGGGGCGTTACAAGTGGTATCAGAGCTGATTAGCCATCTCGGTTATGACCCGAGAGGTGTCTTGAGACCTGTCCTGGGGCGCAACGAGGGCGTTGCATTCTTTGAGAGGGGGTGAATTGTAACATCCCGAGTTGTGATATGTGGAAAGACTTAAGAGAATTGATTTGGCTACCTATGTCACCAAAGTTGACTTACCTTTTCCGTCACACCTCCGTTTAGAACTCCAGAGTTAAGCGTGCTCATGCCGGAGTAGTGAAAGGATGGGTGACCTATCGGGAAGTGATTAGCGATACCGTGCGAGTGAGGCCAAAACACGGGAAAAGGTCGGGTGGTGACTGCATGGTCAGTAAACAATGATTTCGAGCCTTGGAAAAATTAATGCACGACCGTCAGACGGGATCGGGCCCACGAGCCGAGAGAGCGGGCATGGGTGGCCCATTTGCCGTGGGCGTTACAAGTGGTATCAGAGTTGGTTAGCCATCTCGGTTCTGACCCGAAAGGCGTCTTGAGACCTGTCGTGGGACGCAACGAGGACGTTTCGTTCTTTGAGAGGGGGTGAATTGTAACATCCCGAGTTGTGATATATGAAAAAGCTTAAGAGAATTGATTTGGCTACTTATGTCACAAAAGTTGGCGTACCTTTTCCGTCACACATCCGTTTAGAACTCCAGGGTTAAGCGTGCTTGGGCTGGAGTAATGAAAGGATGGGTGACCTATCGGGAAGTGATTCGCGATACCGTGCGAGTGAGGTCAAAACACGGGAAAAGGTCGGGTGGTGATTGCATGGTCAGTAAACAATGATTTCAAGCCTTGGAAAAATTAACGCACGGTCGTCGGATGGAATGGGGCTGACGGACCAAGAGAGCGGACGTGGGTGGCCCATTAGCCGTGGGCGGTCGGGGCGTTACAGGTCTCCCTAAAATAATCGGGTTTTTGGGTTCTTGCTTGTATTTAAGCACTATGAAATCTGCAGGTACATCGCAGTCATGAATGCGTACGGGCACGTCCTCAAGCACGCCTTCCGGAATTCTAGTGGATCTACCAGCTAAAACGAGAGTGACCCTGGTAGTTTGAAACTGTGTTAGCCCGAGGGTGACTGCAACTGAATAACGCATCAGGTTTACACTAGAGCCTAAATCATAGAGGGATCTTTGGAATCTCTCATTTCTAATAGTGCAGCCCAGAACAAAACTACCGGGACCAGGGAGTTTAACTAGAGTTTTTCCTTGAATAATTCCGCTCACTTCTTCGGATACCATCATCACACAATGTTCTGATTCATGGAATCCTCGCAATGTCGCATCTTTCACGTACTAATTAATAGCAGACGAGATGTGAATGGCATCGCTTAGAGGTATCTCAATGTTTACTTTGTCAAACACTTTCTTGCATATTGCTTTATCTAGCTGCTTCTTTTTCTGCTTAGCGTTTTTTGGAGGAAAGGGGGCGTTTGCTTGGTAGACCTCTAACCGGTTCGGTTGGTTCTTGATCAGAGTGTCGATCGCTTCTTGCTTTAGAGCGTCGATCGATTATAGATTTGGAGTGTCGCTTTATTATTGGTGATGAGTGGCGATCGATGTTTCCTACTTCCATGATCCTTTCTTTTTATTTATTAAACAATCCCTCAAGATCGTCAGTCTGGTCCAATTCTTCAGTTTCAGGACCGATCTCGGGAATTTGCTCGTTAGTTGAGAGCGAGACGGGGTATGATATTTCTTTTTCATCTGTGTGATTTTCGCGAATTCATCGATAGTGATGCTTTCTTTAATGTCGGGGTTAAGTTGTCTACAACTTCGTTGAGCCATGACATTGCAGTAGCTCCTGGGACTAGCGTCCATTTTACGAGGTAAGAATTCGTCCTCTCTCCTGATGGACATAGCGTTACTCGCCACTTGGCTGACGATCCTCTTAATGTGTCTGCTTAGAGTTCCTAGTTTTTCTGTCATCTCCAAGTATATCAGATCTAACTTCCCATTGAGGTTGGTGGCTATTCTACGGTTTCCTGTGAAGACTTGATTCATCTCTGACTTTGAACTTCTTTCGTGTCTGTCCACAGTGGTGTCGTAGTTGCTTGTGAATTGCCAGCACTTTCCCTAAATCGTTGGTTGTTCAGGCTCATCACTTCATAGAACTCAGCTCGCTTTTCGAAATCGGGAAAAACAGCATCGTCCAAAAGGGCCGCAACTGATGCCAGAGTCTTTCTGACTCGGATTGAGGACTTCTCCTCCGCGAGCATTGGCGGTTCCTTCCTTTTGGTGTCTCTCTTCTCAAAAGTTCTCCCTAAAGCTATGTTTTCTATCAGCTTTTTAGCGATTGCGGGACTTCGGGTACCGAAGTTCCCCTCGCTGTCTGTATCAAGGATGGTTTGATAATCTAGGTTTAGTCCTCTATAGAAAGTGTTGACGAGCTGGGATTCTGAGAATCCATGGTGAGGGCACGAAAGCTGGTAGCTCTTGAATCTTGCCCAAGCGTTTTTAAAAGATTTGCGGTTACCTTGAATGAATGTGGATATTTCTCTTCTCGCTCCCTAGTATCTCTCCTCGTCAAAGAAGTGATTGATGAAGGCGCTTCTAATATCTCCCCAACAAGTCAGGGATCCTGGTGGTAGCTGGTTCAGCCACCTCATGGGGTCACCTTCAAGGGAAAAAGGAAAAAGTTTGCAGCAATTGAAATCGCAGTTCACTATGTCTTCTAGCATCTCAATGTGATCGTTCGGGTGTTCCATAGGAAAACCACTGAACTGATTATTGCGCGCCATAATTAGGAAGTCGATATCAAGCTCAAAGCTTTTTGTATGGTTGTTTGATAATCGAATTGCACTTATTGGAATAGGTCTTGTTGGGGTTTAGGTATTTGAGCATTGGCAATTCATGCTTTATCTCATTCTTTGGAGATTTAGTGATTCGATCAGGGATTGCAGCCCCCTGATGTTTAATAAGTTGGTTTGCTTCGTTGCTTTTATTGTTCATTAGTTCTATAAAGACTACATTCTTATTGTCAGAATCAGTAAAGGTGTACTTACCTGCTTCCAGCTGATCGGTATCGATCGATGGCAATGGAAGGGTGGCGCCCGACAGTAGTTGACTCGTATCGATCGCTTCCGGATGCGCTCCGTCGATCGATTCTTGTTGTCCTGAAACCATATTCTCTTCTTTTAAGTACATGTGTAAAAGGATCAGGGAAAGAATAATTTAGCAAACAGTAAAGTAAAAATCTAGACAATATTCTAAATAAAATCTAATGGCAATAAGAAAGAGTCCCCGGCAACGGTGCCAAGTTTGTTGTGCGGTTTTATATCACTCTCAAATTAACCACATTCCCATTTTTACTCTCTCAAATAAGAGGTTCAGTGTAGTACTTAGGGATTGAATCCACAGAGACTCTAAGATTACACAATAGACTTATTGTTGTCGAATTAAAGCTAGATAAATGATAATAATAATAAATAAAGTGATTTCAAGATTTATTTGGTTTGTGAAGGTTAAATTAAGGGATTAGACTTAGGGTAAATTCTCAGGTAGGATTAGGCTTTGCAGACTAATAGATTGCTAGGGTTTTAATTAAGTACCTTTCTTGAACTCAAACCTCAGGGTTTAAGAGATCGCTCTCGCGCATCTCAGTTGAATATTGATCGATGTCCATATGGTGGTATTGATCAATGCTCTTTCTAAACGGTATTGGTTTCGCGGTTTGATGAGTTCTCTAAACTTCTAATTCAACTCTCGTTTGTTATCAGTTATTTAGATTGTTTAAGATAGGTTCAGGGTCATAACCAGGCTCTCGCTTGCGCTATGAAACCATAACTTCTAAGATTGAGGTGATCAAATTCAACTTAGCATTAAGAGAAACTTAAACAAAGAACCAAGAAGATCACCCAAACAATTCTATAAAATCAACAAGACATTACTACCATTGAAGAACCCTAAATCTAACAATGAATTACTTAGACATAGTAATAAAGAACATGATTAAAGTTTGAATAAATTGCCTTAAATAAATTGAGTAAGAAGATAAATAACATGATTAAAGTCTGAATAAATTGCCTTATATATCTTTCTCCAATAGATGTAGCAAGGTATTCCAACTCTTAGCTCTTAGAACTATTTCTTTGGAGCCCCCCTAAACTAAGATAGAAAACCCTAATAAATAGACTAAATTTCGGACAGGACTTGTCTTGCAAATGATGGAACTTCTGTGTAAAACTTGTAATTTCTTAGGTCTTCATTAATCTTGCAGCCGACTTGGCTGTCGATCGACGCACAATGTGTGACGTCTATTGATGCTTCATAAATAAATTGAATCCGACTCTGAATTTCTGGTTGAACATCCTAAATGCTCCAAAACAGCCCAAAAGCTCCAATTACTTCCAATGAGTACCTAAACCTGTAATTACTCCAAAATATTGTCTAGACACACATAATAGACCCTAAATAGAGCCTATAACACACCTTAGAGAGACCCTAGAAAACTATACTCAAAGTTTTCCTTCACAAATTTTATGGGGAAGAAGAAGATTGACTCACCTTAATCTTATCTCCCTCTTCGTACGACAATTGATGACTTTATATATTAAATCAAGTGGTGCCTTTAACCAACACATATGTTGACTCAAGACGGTGTCTTTTAATCAATGCATATGTTGACTCTTAGCTGACATGTTTTGTCTGAAGCGGTGTTTTCTTTTTTTAATTATCCCAAAATATCCCACATTTTCTATTCATATTCAACAATCTGAAAAGAACAAAAGTAAAATTCTGACAAAACATGTCGGTTAAGAGTCAACATATGCGTTGATAAAAAATACACCACCTTGATTCAACATATGCATTGATTAAAGGCACCACTTGAGTCAATATATAAAGTCATCAAGTGCCATACGAGAAAAAAGAGACAAAATGATTAAAAAAATCATTTTGATTCAATCTCCTTCATTCCCAAAACAAAATTTCTGAAGAAAAACAGAGTATAGTTTGCTAGGGTCTTTTTACGGTGTGTTGTATGGATATTGATAGTTGTATCCCCAAAATAGACGTCCAAGAACTACCCATCATTGTAGGGGAAAAATTCTGTCGTAGAAGATTGCTCAAGCAAGCCTCTATCAATCTACAATTTCTTTAATTGTGAGAAAAGAGAGGTAATCATCTCGTAAATATTTATAAGGGTTTATAAATCTCGTAACTATTTATAAGTGTTTATAAACCTTGTAGAAAGTTCATAAATTACTACGATAAGCAAACGTATTGAATATGTGAGATTCATTTGCATATATACTTTAGGATAACAATCTAAGACAAAATTTCATTTTTGTTCTTTTCAAAGAAAGTTAGATGGATCAATCTACTGCAATTGTGAAAGTCACATAGAGAAGCCCTTTGCATTTCGAATAGTGAATTTCAAAAGATGGCAACAAGAGTGATAAAACCTTACATGACATGGGGAAAATAAAATTATGTCATAGAAAAAATGTGAAAGTTTGGGGGTTGTCTCACAAAGGTTCAAATACCTTTATTAAAAAGAACTGTTATACGACCAAAATGGTTGATTGCATTTACATCGTTTCTGTAGAAAGAAAAAAACAGTGGTGCATACATATTTTTAGTTAATAAAACTGATAATGCTGATGCAAAGGTACATATTATTATTGAATCAAATGAGAGCATATTGGCTTACTCATTGTGTCAATTAAGTCGATATTCGAGTCATCCAAATAAAGAACAATGGAATGCTTTAGTTAGATTATTAAGATACTTAAAGCATATAATTAATTATGGTTTGTGTTTCACGAAATTTCCTCCTGTTTTAGAAAGATATAGTGATATAATTGGATTTCAGCATGCATTGATAGTAAATATACAAGTGGTTATGTGTTTACATTTGGTGGTGGTGATGTGTCTTGGGAATCATTTAAACAAACATGTATTGCATGTTCTACAATGGAATCCGAGTTTATCGCATTTATCTAGATAAAGCTGCGGAAAAATCTGAATGGCATATAAATTTATTAAAGATATTCCTCTATGGCCAAAACCAGTAAATGCACTATGCATTCATTGTAATAGTATGGCTGCTCTATATAGAGACAATATAAAATTTTGAATGGCAAGTCAAGAATACATGCATCAATACGACAATTGCTTTTCAATGGGTGAAAGCATTAGATTACATTAGATCAAAGGAAAACTTGGCTGAAACGTTGACTAAAGGCTTACCTAAAGAGTAAGTTGTATTAACTTCGAGGGGAATTAGTCTCAAACCAACACAATGAGTCATCGCTTGATGGAAACCTAACCTAGGAACATTGGAGATCCCATGGTCTATGTTCAATAGGCAAACTAGTTGAGGAAGACTCAAAATTGTATTTTACACATTTTTCATTCCTATGAAGTAACAATGTTTATCCATTGAAGATCAAAGGTTGAATAATTTATTCTTAATAATCTTAGGATCATTTCTAGAAGAGAGATAGAATAAACTATCTTTAACTAAAGTTACCTATATATGAGAGTGGTGTTAGTCGCACCTATGAGAATTGATATGGCTAAATTCTCTAGAGCTCTCATGAAGTCAACATATGTTCATGACCAAAATGAACACAACCATATAAACAAGATGAGGAAAAATATGTTTTTTACTTATTGTATTGGCTTACTATAAAATGTGGGTAATTCAATACTATAGTTCATTAGCCACAAATTAATTCGATAAGTTGTTATTAGGAAAGGTTCAAGTACAAAAGACACATTTTCTGATGCATATTAATTATACTTTCTCAGAATTATTTACTTTTTTTTTCTTTTCAAATGTGGGGTATTGTTGGACTTTAACTAGAGAAAGGACACACCGCTTCACGTGTCGGTTAAGAGTCAACATATGCGTTGATTAAAATACACCGCCTTGAGTCAACATATGCATTGATTAAAGACACCATTTGAGTCAATATATAAAGTCATCAAATGCTATACGAGAAAAAGAGACATAATGATAAACAAAATTATTTTGATTCAATCATCTTCTTCCCCAAAAAAATTTCTAAAGAAAAGCATAGTATAGTTTACTAGGGTCTCTGTACGGTGTGTTGTATGGAGATCGATAGTTGTATTCTCAAAGTAGATGTCCAAGAACTACATACACCATTCTAGGGGCAAAATTATGTCTTAGGAGATTGTTCAAACAAACCTCTATCAATCTACAATCAGTTAAGTTGTGAGAAAAGAGAGGTAATCATCTTGTAACTATTTATAAGGGTTTATAAACCCGTAACTATTTATAAATGTTTATAATTCTGATAGTATTTATAACGGTTTATAAATTACTATGATAAGCAAACGTATTGACAACGTGAGATTGACTTGTATCTATACTTTGGGATAACAGATCTATCATTCCGAACGGAAGTTATGCTCTCAGAGCGGGACCTTGTGTATAATTTAACTGTGCTCACTCGGATTCCTCAGGTAATGTAGAGGTTGAGTTTTGTAAAGATCTATTTTGGTAACTAGCTGCTCTTTTGCATTTGGTGTAGAGTAGTGCTCATTATAAACTTGCGAGTATTTACAATGGTTTTGGTAACAGCACTATCTTATGTAATGCATCTTTTCTAATTGCATTTCTCCTGCTAATGAGTTTAAACTACATATTCAGTTACTATAACTTTTCTGGTCCTAAGTGGTGATTTTTGTTGATATACAGATATTAACCTATTACATAAGCAAATGAGTTCACTTGACTTACGATTACCAGTAAGAATGCTTCCCTGATACATTTCCAATATCACTGGCGATTATGTGTAGCTGTGACCCTAAGAAATATAGCAGGTTTGTTTAGAGTGGTGCTGATCAAGATTGCTACATGGGGGCAGAACAGCCACCTCTTCCGTCTCAGAAGCCCCCATCTAGACATCTCCAACCGAAGAGTAGTTACATATGCCTTGACCGACCTTCCTCCAATCCGACACCAACAATTTTCAGTATGAACTTTTATGTTTTATTCTCACCTTTCATGTTAAAATTTTGTTTATGTTGCACTATTATACTTGACAGTATTTATATTAATTAAAGATTTAATTTTCATGATCTATGCTTATATATTTTATGCTTTAAAATAGTTTATATACTTTAATTTATAAATTTAAAATCATACATTTTGTAACTATATTTGTCAAATGTCGCTATGGATTTGCTAGGGGGTTATTGCTTATGTTTGTAGACATATAGCTACAAAAAATCAGTAGCTAAAGTCATCACTAATGAGCAATGAAACAAGTTGTAGTTATACCGTTGCTATTAGGTATGGAAACTGCTCTCTCTAATCTGTCGCTAGTTGGTTATAGATTAGCTAGGATCAAAGATAGCGTCGGTGCTGACGCCAGGGACTAAATCTGTTGCTATCTGTCGCTAGCTTGATTTTAGCTACAGATTGTGTCTAATGGCTACAAAAATTTTGGTAGCTAATTTAGTAAACTTTTGTAGTGTGTAAACCATGATGTTTCCAAGGCACAAAACAACATTTTCAGAATCACTTAACTCAAGTTTCGAAGTTGCAACAAGTTCATCAAATAATGTGTTACACACCATAATATCATCAAGGAACAAATTTACACGTTTAGAATCATTTTCTGAAACAAATCGTTAAGCACAAACTCAGAAACCTTTGCAGACTTCACAAATTCAATCTAATATCATATTGATGCAATTTCGGTTCATGCAATTTTCTAGGTCCTTTCAAGGAATATGTAGAAGCACAAGAATCATTAGTGACAAGTTCTTGCATAGGAAAGCTCATAACAAAACTCTTTTCTTCAGTTTTAGCAAATGGATCATAAGGTTTTTTAAAACAGGAATTAAATTTCAAAGCAAGTTCTAAAACTTTTTCTTGGTGATCAAAACTTTTGTTATATTTTAGAAAGAGTTCAAGACTCAAAACATGAACACAAAAGTTGTTTATCATTTTAAAAACGTTTTTGACCAAAAAGGTTTTAGGGATGACTATTTCCCCCTCAGAGCTATCATATATATAAAACATTTTATTCCCACCAAACTATGACTCAGTGCTGGGAAATCAGCCAATTCATACATCAACAGAAGACCACGGTCCCGATCAGTACATATACTCGGACCATGTGCTAAAATATACATCAACACATAATATATTCAAATTTCATACATCAATTCACAGAATTCGGCTTTTACATACATGGACCGATTTCCCGTTAGTCAAAAATAACAGAATCTGAGCTGTCCGTTAGATATTGCTAACGTGCCTTTTTATATTTTAAATAATTAATAATTTCAAAAAAAAAATCTACAAAAGTGGTGGAGGAGGCTTGAACCCGGGTCTCAGTGCTATTTTATCGGATCCATAAACCACTATGCCAAACTCATTTAATTGATAAAATTCTCTATTGTTTCCTATTTATACCTAATGAATATTTTTATTCAAATATTTCTATATTATTTTTATGTGTCTTTCTCATCATCCCAAGTTTCAAACAAAACTAAATAATCAAAAGCAATTCTCTCAAATAGTTATTTTAAGGTTTTGTCATCAACATAACCTTTAAAAATGATTAAAATTCTATTAAAGAGACAAAAGATAATTTTAACTCTAGTTTTACAGATATATAAATATAATTAATAAAATAAAAATTGTTTTTAAATAATTTTGAATTATATGTTTTCAAATTCAAATTTGTATGATAATTTTTCAAATCTTTCTTTCACTTTTCTTTTTCATTATTTTCATATTTTGTTTTTGAAATTCAAAAATGTTTTTAAATTTTTTAAATAGATTCAAAAACATTTTTGAAGTTCAAAAAGAAAATATAAAAAAAGATTGAAAAAAACCAAAAAATTATTATAAAAAGTTTAAATGTGAAAACATAAAATGTGAAACTATTTAAAAATATTTTATTTTATTTTATTATTTATTTAAATAATTATTTATATTCATATATTTATATCTATAAAGCAAATGCTAGAAAAGTCTTTTGTCTTTTTAGTGAAATTTATTTTGATCATTTTTTATAGAAGTTTTTTTGGTGACAAAAACTTAGAAATGATTATTTGAGAAAATTGTTTTGATTATTGTTTAGATGATAAGACTAACACAAAAAAAATAATATAGAAATATTTGAATAAAAAATATTATTAGGTATAAATAGGAAACAATAGAGAATATTAACAATTAAACGAGTTTGGCATAGTGGTTTATGGATCCAATAAAATGGCACTCAGACCCGGGTTCGAGTCTCTTCCACCTCCTTCCTAGAAGTTTTTTTGAAATATAAAAAGCCACGTCACCAATATCTAACGGACAGCTCAGATTCTGTTATTTTTGACTAACGGAAAATCAGTCCATGTATGTAAAAGCCGAATTCTGTGAATTAGTGTATGAAATTTGAATATATTATGTGTTGATGTATGTTTTAGCACAGGGTCCGAGTATATGTACTGATCGGGACCGTGGTCTTCTGTTGATGTATGAATTGGCCGATTTCCCACTCAGTGCTAGATCCCTTCGAATTGAAAGTTGTAAACTTATTTTCCTCCGAATTAAAAGTTCCAAACTTATTCCTGTCTCAAATTATAGTTCAAAATTTAATTACCCATAAACCATAATTTTAAATAGTTTACAGTTAACCAAAACTTTTTTAACCATGTAAACAAAATAAAAACCCAATTACGTACTATTCAAACCTAGCCCATTCAAAAAAAGAAAATCTACCCGACTATGTTTGTTCTTCTTCTTTACCCGACTTTGTTTCTTATTTTTTTTCTACTTTGTTCCTTTTTTTTTCCCAACTGCCTCTTCTTCTTTATTTATTTCATTTTGTTTTAATTCTTTATTAACAAAACTTTCTTTTTCTGAGTAATAAAAACATTCATACTAATTAGCATTGTTTAACTCCTTGTTGATTTCGTTATGTAACTTATGTTCCATGAATTCTTCACACCAAACAGATTCACAAAGACAATAACTGAAAATTTTAGCATCGAATGGAAGAAACTCAATCAAATATCAATAATGAATTTAGCTCCGATGACACCCAATTTTGAAACTAACAGTGAGATTCCAGATGTTGATGGAGCTTATCACACCGTATATTTCTATATTCATCTTTTTCTTTACCTTCATCTTTGCCATATCTAGACCAACCCTAAACTTCTCAGAATTATAGTTCGTCTTAATCTCCACCGTAGCTTCAGCTATCTTCATGGCTTCAATCATCCCTTCTCCACTGTGTAACGCCCCAATCCCCCGCCATCCGACCGGGGTTCCGACCGAGTATGAACATGTGTTTATTCAATTTAGACTATCCAACGTGTTTCGTTATTGCCCCCATAAGTCATCGGATGCATTATCTTTCGATCAAAAACCAACTCAACCATATCCATAAACTTCTACTTACAGTCCTTCGCATAGGAAAATGGAAAGGAAAACATGAGTAAATGTGTTACTCAGTGAAACGGTTCTAAACCAGCCTCTCCGAATGAACTATATACTACTTAATGTGAAACGAGAGCTGGCTACAATCAACCAATCAAATGTAACATTCAATAACACACAACATCATTTTCATACATTTCTATCAACCTAGCGATCACACAATACAATGAACTCAGTCACTGCTACAAGATAGATTCACTTTGACTTGACTCAACACAACAACTTGACTCGACACCAATCATCCTAGACGTAAGGACCTATGGCTCGCTCAAGGACGTCCCACCTCTTGTCGGCCAATCCCAAAAAGTCTTACATGAACCAATGCCTCCCAGCTTACTAAATGGTTATTCGAGACACATCCCCTTGGCCCTTTTCGGCTCTGTCTGTCCCCTCGGTCCTAATAACCATAATTATGCCACGACTCGGCATTTACTCGATCTTAAAGGCGCCTCATAAATCTCGTTCGCTCACGGTCACCGTCCGTACACGGCTCTCAGATCCTACCTTTTCACGGTCGCTGTCCTTTCACGGCCCTTTCTTAATTCTATCCCACCATCGCGCGGTCACCAAATTTACACGGCCTTTCACCCTAGTTGGACTCTAGACGCCACCCGTTCTTGGTGTCTCAAACAGGACTACAAACACGTTCATTGACTCGTTCTCATTTCACATTTTCATTTCTCATTCACATTCTCATTCACATTCTCATTCTCATTCACATTCTCATTCACATTCTCATTCTCATTCACATTTCTCATTTCTCATTTCTCATTTCTCATTTCTCATTTCTCATTTCTCATTTCTCATTTCTCATTTCTCATTTCTCATTTCTCATTTATCATTTCTCATTTCTCATTTCTCATTTCTCATTTCTCATTTCTCATTTCTCATTTCTCATTTCTCATTTCTCATTTCTCATTTCTCATTTCATTTCTCATTAACCCTAACTTCAACCTTAACACATTCACTAGACGCCACCCATTCTCGGTGTCACACACATACTTCACTTTCGAACCATATATACATACAAACATATATGGTTCCAAGTGTAACCAGTTGTAATACTTTTCATTCATAACATCTACTATTAACCTAGACGTGTACTTCTTTCTAGCAACCTAGCTTTCATCATCATTCATCATCAATCATCACATAACAACCAACACACAAGCAATCATTCATCATCAATCATCCACATCAACACAAGGCAGTTCATTAAGTCTTTTAAACAGTGTGAAGGTTCTTATACAACATGATCCATTCATCTAACAACTTAAATCCCATTATGATCTAACAACCTAACTTTCAAACAAGAACTATTTGAACCCTAGTTCCTCATCAACCAATAGAAAGAACATGAAAAGAAAACTGGGTTCGAATCACCTCACCTTAGGAATAGATCTGAGATCTAGAGATCTGGATCTGGAACGGGAATGGAGATCTGAGGGAACACAAAGTCCGATCAACATACCACCACCACCACACATCCTTGGCGTCCACCAGCACCACTCGCGGGTGCTCGGCGAGGAGAGAAAAAGGCGACTACGAGGAGAGACAGAGGAAGAGGACTTGCGGCAAGGAGAGAGAGAGAGAGAGAGAGAGAGAGAGCGATCGCGCAGAGAGAGAGAGAGAGAGAGAGAGAGAGAGAGAGAGAGAGAGATTCGCGAGAGAGAGAGAGGAGAGGAGCTTGACAACTAGGACTTTTGTGTCCCAAGATTTCTCAGCAGAGCTTCGCTTCTAGTTTTTGAATGGGAGAAAAGAGAAAAGGAGTTAAGGCTTTTTCTTTAAAAAAGTTTTGGGCCTAGGTTTTGGGATGTTACAACTCTCCCCTTGTCATTCGGAGTTCGTCCCTGAATTCAAAACTCAAAACTTCAAATATAACTTCCCAAACCGAAAAGAACTTCTTTCACACAACACTCATATCAAGGGAGGCACACAAGGCTTTCACACTTTACTCAATATCTCTTTTTAAAAAACCAACGAATGAATAGAATTAAGAATCTTCTTAAACCCAATGGACGGATTTAGCACGGGAAGAATCTTGCAAATAAATGGATGTGACCAGGACCATAATAGAAGTATAGATAGGTTGGTGGTTTTGAAAACTTTTCCCTTAGGATAACACTAAGGGATCTTGACCTAGGCTCTGATACCAATTGTCACACCCCGATCCCCCGCCGTCCGATCAGGCTTCCGACCGGGTGTTATGAACACGTGTCTACTCATTTTAGACTACCCAACGTGTTCCGTTACTGGCCCCATGAGACATCGGACACATTATCCTTCGATCAAATACCAACCCAACCATATCCACATACTTCTACTTACAGTCATGCGCATAGAGAAATGGAAAGGAGGGCATGAGAAAATGGGTTACTCAGTGAAGATGTTCTAAACCAGCCTCTCTGCATGAACTATGTACTACTTAATGTGAAACGAGAGATGGCTAGCCATTACAATCAACCATTCAAATGTAACATACAATAACACACAACACCATTTCCATACTTTTCTATCAACCTAGCGATCACACAATGCAATGAACTCAGTCACTGCTACAACATAGATTCATCTTGAATCGAATCAACACAAAAACTTGACTCGACACCAATCATCCTAGACGTAAGGACCTATGACTCGTTCAAGACGTCCTACCTCTAGTCGGCCTATCCCGAAAGGTCTTACATGAACCAATGCCTCCCAGCTTCCTAAATGGTTATCCGAGTCACAGCCCGTTGGCCCCTTTCGGCTTTGTATGTCCCCTCGGTCCTAATAACCATAATAATTCCACAACTCGGCATTGACTTGATCTTTAAGGCGCCTCATCGATCACGTTGGCTCACGGTCACCGTCTATTCACTGCCCTTAGATCCCGCCTTTTCGCGGTCACCGTCCTTTCACGACACTTTCTTTTTCTATCTCGCCATCGCACGGTCACCGAATTTACACGGCCTTTCACCCTAGTTGGACTCTAGACGCCACCCGTTCTCGGTGTCTCAAACAAGACTACAAACATGTTCATTGACTCGTTCTCATTTCGTATTCCCATTTCTCATTCTCATTTCATATTCCCATTTCTCATTCTCATTTCTCGTTCTCGTTCTCGTTCTCGTTCTCGTTCTCGTTCTCGTTCTCGTTCTCGTTCTCGTTCTCGTTCTCGTTCTCGTTCTCGTTCTCGTTCTCGTTCTCGTTCTCGTTCTCGTTCTCGTTCTCGTTCTCGTTCTCGTTCTCGTTCTCGTTCTCGTTCTCGTTCTCGTTCTCGTTCTCATTCTCGTTCTCGTTCTCGTTCTCGTTCTCGTTCTCGTTCTCGTTCTCGTTCTCGTTCTCGTTCTCGTTCTCGTTCTCGTTCTCGTTCTCGTTCTCGTTCTCGTTCTCGTTCTCGTTCTCGTTCTCGTTCTCGTTCTCGTTCTCGTTCTCGTTCTCGTTCTCGTTCTCGTTCTCGTTCTCGTTCTCGTTCTCGTTCTCGTTCTCGTTCTCGTTCTCGTTCTCGTCCTCGTTCTCGTTCTCGTTCTCGTTCTCGTTCTCGTTCTCGTTCTCGTTCTCGTTCTCGTTCTCGTTCTCGTTCTCGTTCTCGTTCTCGTTCTCGTTCTCGTTCTCGTTCTCGTTCTCGTTCTCGTTCTCGTTCTCGTTCTCGTTCTCGTTCTCGTTCTCGTTCTCGTTCTCGTTCTCGTTCTCGTTCTCGTTCTCGTTCTCGTTCTCGTTCTCGTTCTCGTTCTCGTTCTCGTTCTCGTTCTCGTTCTCGTTCTCGTTCTCGTTCTCGTTCTCGTTCTCGTTCTCGTTCTCGTTCTCGTTCTCGTTCTCGTTCTCGTTCTCGTGCTCGTGCTCGTGCTCGTGCTCGTTCTCGTTCTCGTGCTCGTGCTCGTGCTCGTGCTCTGCTCGTGCTCGTGCTCGTGCTCGTGCTCGTGCTCGTTCTCGTTCTCGTTCTCGTTCTCGTTCTCGTTCTCGTTCTCATTCTCGTTCTCTCTTCTCTTCTCTCTCTTCTCGTCCTCGTCCTCGTCCTCGTCCTCGTCCTCGTCCTCGTCCTCGTCCTCGTCCTCGTCCTCCCTGCTCCTCGTCCTCGTTCTCGTCCTCGTTCTCGTCCTCATTCTCGTTCTCGTTCTCTTCCTCGTCCTCGTCCTCGTCCTCGTCCTCGTCCTCGTCCTCGTCCTCGTCCTCGTCCTTGTTCTCGTCCTCGTCCTTGTTCTCGTCCTCGTCCTTGTTCTCGTCCTCGTCCTCGTTCTCGTCCTTGTCCTCGTCCTCGTTCTCATTCTCGTCGTCGTTCTCGTCCTAGTCCTCGTCCTCGTCCTCGTCCTCGTCCTCCCTCGTCCTCGTCCTCGTTCTCGTTCTCGTTCTCGTTCTCGTTCTCGTTCTCGTTCTCGTTCTCGTTCTCGTTCTCGTTCTCGTTCCCGTTCCCGTTCTTGTTCCCATTCCCGTTCCCGTTCCCGTTCCCATTCCCGTTCCCGTTCCTGTTCCCGTTCCCGTTCCCGTTCTCGTTCTCGTTCCCGTTCCCGTTCCCGTTCCCGTTCCCGTTCCCGTTCCCGTTCCCATTCCCATTCCCGTTCCCGTTCCCGTTCCCGTTCCCGTTCCCGTTCCCGTTCCGTTCCCGTTCCCGTTCATGTTCCCATTCCTTCCCGTTCCCGTTCCCGTTCCCGTTC
>CAJHQP010010756.1:0-17522 GCA_905132765.1 Moricandia arvensis
AATTTTGTAGTCGTTATACACCTGTTTTCTTGTAGTGATCACACTGAATTACTAAACTTCATACAATCTAATAATTTGCAAACAGTTTTGTTAAAATTATCATTATTCGGACATTCTATATGTTAGCTTTTATATTTAACTATTTCAAACAACACACAACAGTAACCAACTTCTATCATAAAATTATTAGTACACTTTAATTGCAAAGAAAAAATTAAGTTTTCACATGTTAAACAATTTAAACTAGGTGTTTTCCTGCACCATGTGCAGTAATAAAATTTTTAAGTTTAAATTATATTAAAAACTTTATTATTATTTTTAATTTTGTTATTTCTAACAAATATTTATTTGATTTTGTTGAACATAAAATTAAGATAAATTATTTTTTTGTATATATTAAATTTTATTTAAAATAGAATTTTATCTATTTCTTTTGATAAATATTAATCAACTCGTATAAAATTAAAAAAAAAAATTGATATAAAAGTTGTATAATTATGAATAAATAAAATTAAACAGTATTTTTAAAAATTTATACACATATAAAAGAAATTAATAATATTACGATTAAAACATCATAAAAATTTGAAAATAGTTTTTGATAGTAAAATTATATAATTATAAAATAAAAATAAATAAAATTTCAAAAAAAATAAATATTATTATTTTTTAGTGACTTATTTAAATAGATTTACTTCAATGGTGATTTATATTTTATTACCACATTCAAAATATTTACCAAAAACATAAATTAGCATTAACTATAATCATCCATGTCACATTTAACTATATGCCATGTCATATTTCTAGTGTGCCATGTCATATTTATTTAGGAAAAACGATTGTTTAAAAGACATGTGTCAAAATCACTTGGCAAATAATGTTTAGGGGATTTCAAAATCCCCCACACTTTCTATATTCATAATATTATGCCAAATATCATCTTGACACAAATCTGACACAGTCAGATTTACGCTATTCTAGACTATAGCCCCCATATACGGTGTAGTGGAGAGGAGTGTAACGTAATTTCGCCCACCCCAAGTAACACAATAATGCAAATACTTTTGAAATCCAACTGAATACGTAATTACCATCTCCATTTTGTATAATCACCTAAATTGATAATATAAATATATATTTTATATTATTATAAAAATTAAATAAATAAATAATTATTTTAAAATAAAAGTTATTTGTGGATACCTCGGGTTACCCACAAATTTTGGCGAGGCGGGTGTGGATTGAGTATTTTTACTTAGCGGGTCATGAGGATTGGATTTTTTGAGTCAAGAATGATTTAACCCCGGCGAAGGGATTTTGACCCGCTTTCCAGCAACTATGGTTGTGCTTTAATCTGAGGTGCTGCATTTGCAACAAAAAAAAAACAAGCTTTGCATTCTCCTTCCAGATGTCTCATCAGCTCTTGTGGATCTCTATCAACTTCTCCAAATAATTTTTGTTCTTAGCTTTCTAGAGTTACCAAATAATCCATCGATAAGGATCTCTATTCATATCCTGATCTTAAATATTATTTTTCCAGAAGAGGTAGTCCATATTAGTATAGCCACTTGATACTGGAACATGTTCACGTGAGAAGGTGTGCTCGATAAGGCCCATGCATGTAGAGTTGAGTGGCATGCAAAAGATAGCATGAGTTATTGAATCATTGGGTTCTCCACATCAGGGACAATGATTATCAAATCGCATATGCCGACGTTTCAAATTCGTTGGGACGGCTACATATCTTGTGATCATCTACCTCTGTTCCTATAAAGATATATTTTCTATTGTTTTCACACATATGAAGAAGGCACATCAAATTATTACTATAAATACATCATCTTTTGCAATAATAATTTTCCAATGGTTTTTTAACTAATAGCAATCCAATAAACGAATTATTTTGAAGTTTACAATTTCTGCATATGAAACATAAAAAAAAAATTATTGTTGTGAAATTTTATTTTCTAAAAAATCTGAAATTGAGGTTTTTCTTAAAAAAAAAATCAACTAAAGTCTTTTGTTTGCCTAAATGACAATTATATTATTCAAACAAGTGGTGGGTTGGGAAGCCATACTGGAATAGAACAACTAACAAAAACAATTTCTTGTGAAAAGCGCGTGGAATCTTAGCTAGTGAATCGACAATCCAGTTTTTCGCTCAAGGATGGTAGCCCATCTTGAAATCTTGAAATATTTCATTTAGAATAGCCAAGTCCTTTAATTATGTTTAAAAGCTCGTCTTTGTTTATGGGTCTTAAATCATTGAGATCAGATCCTTGTAATCAGTTTCCAAAATGTTGAGTATTGCAACATACTTTTCATAGCCCAAGTAAGCGCTTTCAAATTTGTGTCCATGGGTGAGACGTACATTCTTTGATTCCTTAATCCTAAATGTTTCACATGTCATGAAGTATCCTTGCACACCCAATCAAATCCACTGAATTGTGTCTCAGAAGTCCATGAACTATCCACTAAACATATGGCCTGCAAGCTTAAGGCGTGAGGTGTAATTGGATGATGTATTTGTTGCATTTCCTTAATGACTTTTGCATTCGCTTCAAACCACGCTTGACATTCACCCTCTGCATGCCTTATGATCTCTAAAGAATCTCTCGTGATTCGCCTAATATTTTTACATTACATTAATTCACCATATTCACAGAGCTCTGCCTTATAGAAGAAAAGGATATCAATAGCGAAGAGAAGGTGTGACACCGGAGGGCCAAAAGATATTCTCCTTGTCACACACTAGTAGAAAATTGTGAAACACACACAAAAAATTGCGTGGCCACGACTATTTTTTCGTGACTATAAGACCAAATATACATGAAAAGTCACGATTTTTTTTGTGTCTATACGATCATGACCAAAATTTACGTGACAGTTCATGACTAAAATAGCCACCGTTTAGACACGGTTCATTTTCGTGATAAATACAGTCACGATATAACACGAAAGTATTCGTGTCTATTTGTCACGGTTTTTTTCATGTCGTTTCCGTGACAGTTAGTCACGATTGTAAGTGTGACGTTATCGTGGATAGGTTGTTCACGATTGTAAGTGTGACGCGCACCAAGAGCCTGTACAATGACATTATGGGAGCTTCTTATTGCAGCCATCTCATGCTTGAACTCAGTCTTAAAGGCTAAACAATCTCCTTTGAGAGTTGTCGTATGCACATGTTCAACATTTGTCTCTATTCCAGAGACGCGCAATTTCATGTTTGAGGACTAGGACTGACTGAGGTGGTTCATAGGTCTGAACTGGACACTCCCAATCCCATATATACGGTATTTGCTTGTTTTAGCACGCTGAAAAATGGAAAAAATAATTAACGAAAGAACGTGTGGTGAAAAAAGAATGGAAACAATGATTATAAATGACATGCACATAGACATAACAGATAAACGTCCATCAACAAAACATAAACAAGTAGAAAACATGACGAATCAAAGAGATAACTTTTTAAATTCTATGTAGAACAAGTTGTAAACCACACAAGTAATGAAACAAGAAATAACAATTTAAGAAGGGGTACCTTGAGAAATTCTTGATCAAGGAGGAACCGCCTTGAAGGAGCAGTTGTAGCAGTTGAAGCAGTTAGGTTGACACCATTGGGAGAGTCCTCATCAAATGCACAGAGTCCACAACTTCCTCCACCTCTAGGACAAGAGCCTCAGCATCAATGAATGAACCATCTTTGCGAGTGTATGTCATGCGCACAAGGTCAATGAAATATGTTGGCTCGTCCAATCCACCCTCAACCATCTAGAAATCATAAAACAATGTGTATATATGAATTTATAACGGATAAATGAAAATATGAAGGAAATAGTCGAAAATTTACCATATCGTACTCAAGATTCGCAAAGTTATTTGGTCCAGCAAAGTGCTTAGACATCTTCTTGCCAGGAGAAGCTGAAGTACGTGACTTAATACCCTTTGCACCCTTATCGTTAGCTTTTTGAGTAGCTCAATTGGCTAGGAGAATAGACCAGTCCCCCTCACTGATGTACGTTGGTTTCTAGTTATCTCCCTTCTTCCTACTGATCTTCTGACATACAATATGTTGTGTGTAAATCTTCCAGCGATTAGAAACTTTATCATAGTGCTTTTTCTTCCTAGTAATAGTTTTTATACATAAAAACAAAAAAGGCATTAAATGTAAAATTGTTATAATGGAAATGAAGAGTAAAGTAACAATACATACGATGAAATTGTGCCACCAACTTGTTCTCCTCTCCTCCAGAACAAACTTCCAGCTAGATCATGGCCCCTAGTAGTAAGCTTGTCAAGTTGTTCGGATGAATTTATGAACAGTAGGGTCCACTCAAATCTGAATGCAAAAACAACAACAAAAACAGAGGAAATGATCAGGAAGAATATATGCATATGTAAAGCAATACAAGAAAAATAACAAGGGAAGAAATTAGAGACTTACCACAAAGCACCATTGGCTTTCTTTGGATGTAGGTGAGGCTGATACTCTATAGCTGAAGAGTGTAAGAGTGTTTGTTCTGTTAGATGGTTGTAGTTGTTAACAGGTGTCTCGAGTTGAAGACCCAACAGCTCCTGGTGGCATGGAATGACCAGAAGACCCACTCGTAGGAGGCATGACAAACCCTGCAGATGTAACTGAGGTTGGTATTCTTCTTTGTTGCATATCTAGAAACATTAGACAGTAAACGGTAAATCACAGACCATAACGCAACAACCATCAGAAAAGAATCATTAAACAGATAACAAGATAGTAACAGACTCTATTATGTGTTTATTGTATACAATAGAAGAGAACCGAAACCCTTATCTAAATAGCCCCAAATTGAAACCCTAATAAAGAAATCACCAAATCAAAACCCTAATAAAAGAACCTCAACTGAAACACAATAATGAACCCTAATAAAAAAAACTAATCAGATATTCAGAACCATAATCGAAAAAAATAACAGAAGAAGATTCAGAACCCTAATCGAAACACAGTAAGGAGAACGTACCCGGAAGGTTTAACGCAACTGGTCGTGGGCGATGCCGATTATCCGATGGTCCTGATCAGAGAGATCTCAAGACAATGACTTCGATAGTCGAGAGAGTCGGAGTAGAGTCGAGAGAGTATAGCTTTTTTGTTTAAGTGTTGTGTTTGTGAAGAGTGGAGAGCATCCTTGATTTATTAAGTGTTTTGGGCCAAATATTTAAGAACCAAAACTCAAATAAATAAAGCCAAAAATTGCAGCCTTCTCGTGTCCCTTTCCTCCGCAGTCAACTGTTTTGGACAACCCCTTTATGTTGTTTATTCTTTCACGAAGAATCTATTTTCTAGTCAACCACGGGGGCGGATCATATTTTATCGTTTGTCCTCACCGAAACGTGCTAACATTTCGCTGGTAAGGATGATTCTGAGACAAAAACATTATGTGACAATCAAACCAACTATGCTTCCTTACATTTTGTAATTAAAACGCTTTTGTATCATCTAGACAATATGGACGCACTAATCTTCCATGCGTCATCCAACCAGAAAGCATCGCGTATGCCAAAAATTCTCTTATTGTCCACACCAGTGCCGCTTGCATCTTGAATATTTCTTTCTTTGAGATATCATAAGCTTCCACCCTTCACTCCACAAACTTTGTAATTCTTCAATCAAAGGCTGAAGATAAATATCTAGACTTTTCTTCGGATGTTTTGGCGCGGGAACTAGTATCGACATATAAAAATATTCCATTTTCATACACATAACATGCAGTAAGTTACATGGAGTTACGATACCAGGTCAAATCGAATGTGCTTCACCATTCATACCGATATGATTAAATTCATCTTTCGTTAAGCCTAAATAAATATTACGACTTTCAGCAGCTAATTAAGGATATACCCCATTAAAATGCTTCCATGCCGCTCCATCTGATGGGTGATGCATTTCTCCTTCAGGAGACATATGATATGCGTGCCATCGCATATGTTATGCAGTTGTCTCTACTTGGTATAATAGTTTCAGCCATTCAGTAATCGGCATATAAAACATCCTCTGTTTAGGACGGTTTTTCCTCTACCTCTGTTTGGATGGTATATGTCTTTACCACAAAACCGACATGCCAAAACCTCTTTATCTTCTTTCCAAAACCACATGCAGCTATCCTCACAAATTACATTCTTCACAACAGGGAAACTAAGTGATCGGGCCAGATTCTTCGTTTCATAGTAAAATGATAGCGCTTTATTCAGCTTCGGTAGAACATCTATAAAAGTTTGTGATATCTCATTGATACAAGCTTCCACCAAATTGTAATTGGTTTCCGCTTACATCAATTGTGAAGCCAAGTATAGTTGAGAAATTTCTTCAGGACAACCATCATAAAGTGGTTGGCTTGCTTCTTCATAGGCTCTGAAAACATTATCATGATATGTTTCTTTATTTATCGCTTCCACCACATTCTCCAATGTAGGGGTTACTTCAACCTCTTCTTCCAAATTTATAATTATATTGGAAAATATATTGTTAACGTATGCTTTGTTAGGAATTTGATAGTTTGTACCTTCTGCATCTTCTAGTGATTCTTCTCCATAGAAATGACTTGTCCCCAAAGTTTTTCCAACATTGTAACAACTTTCTCCATGACTTAACCAAACATTGTAATTCGCGTAACTCCCACTCGAAAAAGATGTCGAGAATCCATCTTTGCATTACGTTGTGTCCGGTTCTTGCATCGTGCACACAAACACAACATAGTGTTTCTTCCTTTGTAAGACTCTTGATTACAAGCAAAATCAAGAAACACTTCAATTCCCTCCATAAATTCTTCAGAAACATAATTTCCGATTGAATCCAAATGTCGATCCATCCACTCTGTTGATTGAAAGAAATGAGACATTGGAATTATGGAATACAAGAGACAAAGTTGAGAAAACACCTTCACTAATTTGTAAAGAATATAGAAAATGTTGAGAGAAGAATTTGTCTTTGTTTGATATTGTGTTCTTCATTTCCACTATTTTTTTTTTGTTTTATAGAAGTTGTCTTAGTCACGGAAAGTACCACAAGTATGAAACCGTGAATAGCTATTATCATGTTTTTGTCACGATGTAGACTATGGCCAACCAAATTCGAATATATTCCCAGCCAAAACAGTCTGTTTTCTGACTTTGATGTAACGGCCATGACATTTGTTTGTGGAAAAGTCTCACTTTAGTCACAATATGGAGTTAGACTAAAGTTTTCGATTATTTGATTAGACATCGTTTAGTCACAATTTATTTAGTGACATTTCGTGAATTTGAAAGCCATGTTTTATACAAGGTTTGGAAAACGTGCCATTTTAGTCACGAATCGTTGTGACAAATCGTGACGACATTTAGTCAAAAAAGTTTTTGTGAGCAATTCCTGTCTATTTTGCCATAAAAAGACACAGTTTGTCACGTTTTTCCAATTTTGTGACTAAATGTGACTTTGTCGTGACTAACAAAAAAGAAGTCATAATACTGCAGTGACAAAAACATGTGTATTTCACATTTTTCTACTAGTGACAATCCCCTCTTTGGGACAGTAATTCCTCTGAGCTGTCCATTTATTAATATATGATATTTGACAGACGTTATACAACCCATTATTCAGTCAATCCATGTTGACAAAAAACCCATCTTATGCATAACAACTATTACAATCTCATTCCATCTAGTCATCTGCTTTATTCATGGCAATTTTGATGGGAATTCTCTTGTGTCTTTTTCAAGGGTTTGTTATAAGGCATGAAACAACTCTTGAGCAATCATAATGTTATTTGTGATTTATCATCCAACAACAAAGACAAACTAGGTCTCTGATATTTGATTTGGCAATACTCTCTTTAATCCCTGACATAAGACATTTGCGATTATCTTGTAACTCACATTACACGTGGTGTTTGGGCGAAATTGTGCCTTATATGTAGGTTTATTTTGTTCGAAATGAAACAAATGTTTGTATCATTTAATCCAACAACTATAATAACATCGAAAAGAAATTCAGTAACCATACACTTTAATTCTCCCTAATATATCCCAAAACTTATGATAAAACAAAGCTGTCATTCCATCTTTTCCAGACGCTTTTTCTGGATGTATCGTAAACACATCAAGTTTGACTTCCCATTCCGTGACAGGGAATGTAAGATCCTCATTAATCGAATTTGTGATTGTCGTGGTAATATTTGCTAATGCTTCATCTATATCTTTTGGGTTTCATGAATCAAAAATAATTATAAAATAGCTAGTAGCAATGGCTATCAACCCCTCCTCATCCTCCACCATATTACCCAAATCATATATTAACCACGTAATTCTATTTTTGCCCGTCTCTACTTTGTTATTGCATGAAAAAAGATTGAGTTCATATCCCCTTCTCGCAGCCAAAGAACAATGCTCTTTTGCTTCTAGAACATTTCCTCTGCATTAAGGGCATTAGATAAATCCTGAAAAACATCGCTAACCCTTCCGAAATTGCATTATCATTCTCAGACATGCTTTCTACTTTTTCATTGAGTTCCTCCACATGCTTCTCCGATTATATATCATTTTTGCTTCTTCGTTGGCTTAAATCTTTGCGGCAGTTAGCTATATAGGCCATAATATTAGCATTAGATGGAACCTCAGGTGAGTTCCATCCTTCCAATACAATCTGTCTAATCTCCCCGCTGTCCAACCTTTGTTAGTCAAATTTGATTTTTCTAGACCTTAACTGGTTTGACCAGGATGTTTGCTAAGACATAACGATGGTCTGATCCCCACAAGCGTAAATACTAAACTGCAAAGTAGAGGAGTTTTTCATGCCAGTCTTCATTCCTTATAGCTTGATCCATGATGCATCTAACAGTTGAACGTCCTCTTTTCCCTACCAAGAAATCTTATTTCCAGAACATGGAAATTCCATCATGCCACAGTCATTTAACATGAAAGGTAAAAAAAAGCTATTTGAGCGTCTCCTGGCCCCTTCTTTCTCATTGTGCAATGCAATCTCATTAAAACCATCTATCATGAACCATGGTCCATTTCTCAACGTGACAAAACGCGTAAGACGTTTTTATACTTGATCCCTACGCTCTAAAATATGATCTCTATAATGTCATATAGACTTTTATTTCTATCAATGACTATTTCTATATTAGTCATTATGTTATTCAAAAATAAAACTTGAATTTGAAATTCATCCATAAAAAAAGAAGTAAAACCGCTTTGTCCAATGGCTTAATGGTAAACAAATGGTCAAACCCTAAATAAACATGAATTTTTGCAACATCGGCTTCTTATTCTGCATCTCTGACAAAAATACTACTCTTGGACGATGCTTGTTATGCATCTCCACTAAGCGTCAAACTGTAAGGTCATTCCTAACCTCTCGAAAGTTCCACATGATTGTTTTCATAGATAATGTTAAGTGGTTTTTTTGACCCTTTCAAACCATTATCATTGGAAGAACTGACTCTAGGTTTATGTATGTCTCTATGATGATGACGCCTCCTATGCTCAATTTCACACAGATGAAGGTAAACCTACTAATGTAGCTGCTCGTTTATGTGGAGATACTCGATGAAGGAACTCTGTCTTTGTGCTTTGCACTCGCAAAGGAATACCACCTCTTGATCCACTCTTACCAGATGTTGATACCTTTGACTTCCGAACATTTTCTTTTGCAACACCTGAATATCTTGTAACGAACGGGTCAAACACGGCCAACACCATTGATGTATTCCCTTTTTCATCACCATTAGCTCATCACCTAAAAGTTCATCCTCTTACTCATCGTACTCCATCATTTTGCTCTTCCTTTTTCCCTGCCCCAGAAAGTTCCATGTCATTTTAATTTCCAATAATCAAGGCATCATTTGGAGGGTTCTTCGTTAGCTATTTCTACTTAGGAGAGAATGTAATGTACCTTGATGCTGCTTGATTTATGATGGTAACATTATTTTCTTGAGCTTGGTATTGTCGCACAGGAGTGAAAATTGTGCTCGCAAATTTCTTACCACTGCTCTGAGTGAACTCCATAGACACTAAGTCATTGATGTCTTTGAGTTTCAGTTTCTCCTCCCAATGGAAGATAATTTGTATTCATAAGGAACATCATCACGTTGGCTTGTTCTCTTTGTAACATCACTCGTTATATACTCTCAAAACTTAAGTCGAATAAGTTCTTTGTGAAGTAATGAATATTATGGAAACTAAGGTACATAAAGGTAATATTGATTTAAAATGGTACATAATGAATATATATGACGAGATTGTTGACAAACACTTTATGTTAGCTTGCCCACTTTTGAATTTTTCGTGTGAACATCTGAAAATAGAAAGTATTGAATTATTTTTTAAAATTTCTTGAACTCTTTTAATGTATTGAAAAACATATAATTTACGTGGTTCAAACAATTTTCAGCAGTTCTGAATAGTATTGTAAAGTTTATTTGTAATTGTTGAAATGGAACAATGCACTTTATTGTAATGATAGCTTTAAACTCAGTATAGAGAGGTGAAAGACTATATATGATATTCTTTTCTCCCATAAGTTCTTGGAATCCTTCGTCAATGTTGAACCATACGCGTCGTCTTGTTTAACAATTTTTTGTCAACATAGACCATATATTAAATCAAGATTAGACCATGGACTGTAATTCAATGGAATTTAGAACCATTGGTGGGATATGATATACATGGAAAATAAGATTTAACCATCTATATAGTGTAAATTTTTATTTGATATATATTAATTAAACTATACGTGAACACATATTCTGATAGATTTTAGATGTCTAGATATGGATCTAATAACTCAAACTTCCTTTTTCTTGGATTGATCTGGATAAATATGTTTTATCTACCGTAGCTTATTTTACAAACACTTTCTTTTTCTTTTTTTGTCAACTATGTATATTTTAAAACTAAGTTTTGACCGATAGTAAGATTATTTTGAGAAATAACTCCAAAGACCCTATCTGGTATACATGGAAAAATAAACCGTGTATGGTTTCAGCCTTATTTGCCAGGGCATCATCGTGAATGTTGCAGCTCCTATATCTCCTGGATAAAAAAACTCATGTAAAAGATTAATATCCCACTCCTTAGTATCATACCTCATAAATGAGTGAACAAGGAGTTAAGGCTGTCTATAACCCATATGGTCGAACGCTCTCGGTGGACGGGCTGTCGAATCTGGAACCCATTGTTCAGTCCAAACTTTCATGTTGATACCTTGTCCAATGGTTTAGCGTAAACTCGACATAAGCAGTGGTTTTTTTCCACATTGTTCTGCCAACCAAACGAAGATGAGTAAATTTTTTGGTGTTCGAACTGACAAGAACAGTTATAATATTGTTTCATGAGTACTCGAGAAAGAAGGGACAAGGGGATGTTATTAGTTTCAACAGTTTTCTTTACAAGCAGCAGTACATTTAAATAATGAAGATCTCTAGAGTTTAATCCTCCCAAAAATCTTTGGGGGGCGGGATGCAATCGTCTAGCTTATTTGTGATAATAGTTACAAAGACATATTACGTCTCCGACATTAGGCTTGTGATAATTTTTACGAGTCTCTTGCATAATAGAATATAAATAATCTTGTAACTTATATTATAGAGGCTAATCGGTATGGACTTGGCTATCGCTCTTGGTCTGTTCTTTTTCGAGATAAGGCAGTTGTTGGTGGTAATAAATTCTTGACCAATATGACAAAATTTTGATGCATTACATGGTAGAATCTAGGAAACACCCTACTCGTCATGCCATCTGAACTCGGAGCTTTATCCAAATTAATATCGAACCTCTTTTTTTTTATTATTGTTAGTATGTTCTGTTGTGAGTAGTTGATTAGAAGAAGGTGGAATTCTCTCAGTAATATACCAAAGTGAATCATCCATATATAATATAGAAGAGATCTCGTAAATAGTGAACAACAACTTTTTTTGGGTACCACTCTCCACGAGCTTCCCATCTTTTATTTTTTTGTTGATGATTCGATTACATGCTCATGGTTGTTTTGTAATGGCATACTGGAATTTCGTGTTTTTATCCTCTGCTTGATGCCAAAGAGTCATGCTCTTCTGTTTCCAAAAGAAATATTCTTCTGTAAACGCTGAAATAAGTGGCCTCCTCGAGTTCCTCGATAGTAGTATGTTCATCATCCTCAGCCCAATCAATTTTATTTTTCAGCCCTTCAATCAGTTTGTAAGGACAATCTTTTCCCAACTTATTATGCTACTCTGACATGAAGCTATCTTTTGATGAAAATCCATAATTGGGATGTCATTAAAAGAGTCCCATCCCGAGTTACCGCTTCTTCAAAACCTAGCTTCCCTTTCATCTCTTATCAAATCTGAAACTTTTATTTGATCTCTGAGGGCTCAATTAGTTTCAAGCTAGCACAAGTCTATGGTCTCAAACCCATAACTACTCAATTAAATTATGGACAAAGAGAGAGTGCCCTTCTTCATTTGCAACAACTCTATGCAATTTGCACTTGATTTTCTAGAACGTCTTTTTCTCAATCACAAGATTGAATTCCCTATATATGAGAACTCTAGCGTTCCACAATTCTCTAACATAATCCGAAAAGGAAGGAAATGTTTTCCAGCCTCCTTAAATCTCTTTTTTGTGATTGTGATACGACCTTGGATAGGCTGTCTCTCCCTAAATCACTTGAAGGGGGCGTGTGTGAATGATATATGTGATGAAGATGGTTTTTTCTTTAAAGTTGTGGGATGCTATAAGGGTGTTTTGCTGCTCCTAAGACACAATTTCACCCTGATAGTTGTCTAGGATGAATCCAATAGAAGATCAACCTCCTTAACAATGGAAAGTGTTCATTATAGAACAAAGTAACCAGATCTCCCTAGAGAAGAAACGACATAAAAGTTCTTTTGATTTTATTCCTTAATTGATGAAAAACATGCATAAACTTGTTTAAAGCATGAAACAGAAAACCTAATCCTAAACCATAATGGTTTACTAAAATTCTAATCCTAATTTAAATTGGTTTGCTGGTTTAATCTTACAGCAAATTGTACTTGGTTTAAATTAAAACACCTTATAAATCATTGAACAAAAGAGTTTAAACCAATGGTATGATTTTTCACGCCAGCAACCAAGTGTAGAATTGTTTCTCTCTGAGATTTGGATCTTGATCTTGTAACATGTCCAACTGAGAAGACCAGTGAATTCTTTCATCAGGTTGTCTCGCCCATCTGCTTGTTGAAGTTGATCCTCTTCCATTATGCCCTAGCTAGGTTGTTCTCCATACCAACTTGATTGAGCAACCTGATAGCCTTGATCACTATTGAGTTCATATGCATCAAGATTCAACTCCTCTCCAAAACTCATTCAGCCATCAATACACAGATCAACCAACTCCAGCTCTCCATCTAAAGCTTTGATCAGCTTCTCTGCTCTTGGTTTGATCAGCTGGTTGTATCCCTCTTGTTAAAGTCATTTCAAGGCTGTATCAAGACATGTCATTCTCTCTCTGTCTAGAACTTCATAGATCATGCCAATAAAACCTTGAAACTGTCTTTTTAGCCAAGCATTGATAAATATCTTAGCTAGTCCATACAATGAATTATATACGTTGAGTTTGAGACTGATCATGCTGATCAAGACTGCATCATTCCTTCCTCATGTAAAAGGATCTGTCCTCAAATCCGAGCCTTGTAAGACGACATAACAATTCTCGTTATGCTCCAAAAGCAATGCCTCTTTTTCTATGAACAAAACCTCAGCGCATAAAGCTCCCCTCCATGCTCAAACACAAAGGAATGTAAGTGTATCACGTGTCTTAGGTACCCATGTGAGATGTTCCCATTGCAAACAACACCTGAGGCACACTGCTCCTTCTCATTGTTTAGCTTAGACCTGGCTGCTCCATTTTGAACTTCCATCCATTACAATCCTTTCCAAGTCCTTGTACCATCACGACCACAATTTAATTTCACTTGTCTGCAATGCTTCTTATGGTTAGGTTGTCGAGTACAATGGTCCCCATCTTCATTCTCAAGTTTTAGCTTATCTTCAGTCACATCCAGTTTCTGTATTGCTCTTCTCAGCTTGTTCTTATTAGTTATGGACCTGGATAAGGAACATGTTGCCTCCTGCATCTCCCTTATTGTCATAGTGGCTAGCTTAGGACACATTAGATTTCCTATTATCTCTCATTAAAAGCACTGATCGTACACTATGCATGTCTTCAATTTATGCCCATCATAGCAAGTCATTCTCAAATGTTTCTTCGGTTTTAAACTTCTTGATTTCCGTACATAAAAGTCATAAAGATCTTAAATCCTTCATATGTAGTTTTCATGTCGATCATTTATTCATCCGCATATAAAATAGTAATTGATGGATCATCCTTATAAAAAAATATCAAACCAATGCTTCGACCACAAGGTTTATTGGTGTAAATTTAGGGTTTGATTAGTGTAACCACAACGGTTGAAGATGCGGTTGCGGATGCGGTTGCGGATGCGGGTGGTTGTGGTTTTATGCGTTATTAAGAGATTTATACGACTGGTACATTGGTTATAAATTGGTGCGTCTGCGGGATATTTATAATTGCTTACCTACCAAATGCGGTAGTGGCACCATGTTCATTTCTAAATATTTGTTTTTCTTTTGAAACAGGTTTTTAACCATATCTAAAGATTTGATAGATTCAGACTGGAAGTCGAGATTTTAATCGTTGATTTTCTTTGATACAAGGTGGAAAATTACTTAGCAACAAGCTAGAAATTTTACGTTGTTTTTCAGAAAAAATGGCTTCACACACTCTCAGATCAATCTTAAGCTGATCGGAAATCTTCAATCAAGATAAAATAAACATATATTGTAAAAAGGACAAACGCCGGCTTATGCCAAACGTCGTGGTTGATTATCCGAGATGGAGATGTTTTAGACGTTAATGTTATGATTAAGAACCGGCCGCTAGTAGCAAAACATGATACTTTAGCATACGCACAACAAGTTTGATTTCCCTTTTTACCTCCTTGTTTTTGTTTTTCTGTCTGATTTTTTTTCTTCTTCACAAATGCTAAAGGCACAACAAGTTTGTCAATATCCTCCAAAGATTATGATTCACAATGTCCTCAAGGTTGAATATTGGATACTTGATTAATTGGTTCCCTTGAGTTTCAAATACTATTATTACATTAAATTGCATGTTTTTTTCAGTCTCATCGTTTGGTGAGGAATGAAAAGTGAAACAAATAATATTGTTATTGCTGCATCCACTAATCACTATATTTAGTACAATCTCACTGAGACCATGAGGTATTCCAGTATTGCTTCACTTTTACTCACTCTCTCTAACCATTTTGCTTTTATCAAATCAAATTGGTGATCCCCAGTGACTAATTGGAGAGAGATAAAAAGGAATGGTGGAGACAAGTCCTCTTAAGATACCTCTCGGTTAGTAAAAAGTAAGATTTTAAGGACAAAGAGATTGAAAAAAGAAGAACCATTATGGGTCCATATAGAAGAAGTAGAAAAGAAAAAAGTGAAGAGACAAAAGAGCTAATAATGAGCTGCACTTGAGTACCCATGATGTTTTCCCATATGCAACCACTAATAAGAGTCTAGTCTCTTTGGTTAGTTATCAGTATGAACTAACTATCTCCGTGATTGAAGGTGTCTTAGGATAAGATTATTGATGTTGTTGCAGTACACTCATAACAGCAATTAGGACACTTGAACAAAAAATTGTAAACTCTAGATTAGATTCTCAGCTAGGTTCTCCAATGGTGATCAAGATTTATCACACTTCACAAAACGGTCAAAACATGATCTAGACTAATCACAATTCACAAAATGATGTTGGTGACCTTCCCTTTAAACCATTGCACAAAGTTAAGTAGTTATTTTGATAAATCCGTTTGTATTTTTTATCAAGGCCAGGAACATATAGACTGGGCAAGAGAAAAGTGTAATGGTGGTGGTTACTGAATTGACCCAACGGGTGAAAAGAAAGGTAACTTTCAAAAGTAGCTTTTCTTTTTCTTGATGTTTCTCTCTCTCTCTTTCTTTATATTCACACCACTCTTCCCTTGTAAATCCTCACTTATATCTTGGTGCTGTGACAAAGCAAAGCAAAAGAACAAAAAAACTTGGCTAAGCTTCTTTGTCGCCATTGACAAACAATGTGTGAATTTGCCTTGTCATCATCTCCAGAAGAGAATCAAAACATGAAGAAGATGGCTTTCTCTTCTCTTCTCCTTTCTCACTTTCATATCATTTGTTCGTTTATCCTTTCTCACCCATTCTATTTTTCCTACACACTCTTCTTCTCACCTTACATCTTCAAGATTCTATCTTTTCTCTCACCACTCTTCATTACCACCACACTCTTACTTCTCGTTTTACTCAGCACTCTCCATCTTCACGACGCTTTTCCTGACTCTGACCCACTTGAAACCCAACAAGGTTTCCTCCTCTCCTTTTGTAGTAACCTCGGCAATGTCTTGGAACCCAAGTTTGATGTCAACAATGAAGATGTTAACGAGCTGGAAGCGTATAAGATGGTCGTTGAGGCTTGCTCAATGGAATGTGCGTCCAAGGATGAGAGTAAGGAGGTAACGTTTGTTGACAAGTTTGTAGCCATGAGGTCAGCAGCACCGTGTCCAAAGCTGACCAATGACCCTGCGAGGACCAGTTGAGATCCACGTTGAAGTTTGAGGATTCGATGATGTGAAAGGAAGAAGAAACAGAGAAATGTAAAAGAAAGAAGAGAAAGTCAGCCAACAGTGACGTTGTCATCGATAGTGGTGAGACATTTTTGGAAAGAACGACAAAAGAAGAATCAAGCTCAAAAAGTAGATCTTGTCGGAATTTGTAATGATGAAAGTATATCTCCCAAGACTGAGCGACTTCTAGGAAGACAAGAACAAAGTGAATGAATCAAAAAAGAAGAAGAAGATCTTCTCTTAGGAGCTTTGGTCAATGAGGAAAGAGAAAGAGTGGAGGAGAACATGGCATGCAAGCTGTTCGAGGACGACACAACGCTGACGTAGGACAAGGATGGATCAGCTTTGGGAGACTTACGAGACCGAAACTGAGAAGAAGCAAACCGAAGAAGATAAGAAGAAGAAGAAGACCAAGAAGTCGATGATGATGAGACCAAGAGCATAGAGAAAAGAAGTAGTAGTGGTGGAAGAGAGAGAAGATGATGATGTGATTGATCAGCAGCAACTGTTGCTTACAGGCACTGAAGTTCTCAACTGGGAAGATGCTTTAGGAATGCAAGCCTAATCTTGTCAGCTATCTAAGGCTTTTCAAAGGATTTGAAAGTTTTACAATGCCCACAAGCATCCCAAGAAAGCATGAAGAAGCAAGTATTAACGTTGTATAATGTGACCTTTTATAAGTATGCTTGTTGTTCCATAGTTTCTGGCAAGCATGTAATTTGTATCCATAAGTTTCTTCATATCTTTGCACATTATATAATTGTTAAACAGATAAAAGATCACACATGGAAGGATTCATGCATCCATTGCTTATCTCAAATCTTCGTATAT
>CAJHQP010010757.1:0-17520 GCA_905132765.1 Moricandia arvensis
GGGAATGGTGCGACCTGGATCAGCTTCAAATCTATGCTCTGGAAGTCAATACACGTCTCAGAAAGAATATGGGCCATAGCACAGCTTAATGGGCTTATTGGAGAGCTTATTGGCCTTATTCATGAGGTATTGGACCGACATAAAGTTATGGGCCTTGATGAGGCCTTTATAAAGATAGGAATGACTATGGACCAACATGGACGTCTAGTATTCAACCTGATTGACCAAGGAATTGATGGAAGGAAGCTGGTTGGGCAGGAAATGAAATGGATGGTCTGGCATGATCGAGAAATGGACCGGTCAAATCGACATGGCCGAGAAATGAGTTGGAAATGGAAGATGAAGAACCAGAGCTGGAAATGGATTATCAGAAGTATTTTCATCATCCAAATGAGCTTAAGGAGGCACTTGGTCGTAGCAGAAACAAGATGGATTGAGCCCAAGCAAGAGTTGTTCGAGAAAGGCCTTTATCGGCCCAAAAAGTGGAAAGACAAGCCAGCTTGGATTATGATTGGGCCAGGAAGATTAAGCACGTCTAATATGGTTTATTTTAAGTTTATTTATGATTTTTATTAAGTGTAAACCAATTGCAATTGGGTTTAGGGTTAGTAAACCAATTAGGAATGGGTTTAGGCTAAACCAACTTGGTTTAGGTTTAGGGTTTTTTTTAGCTTAGGATTTCGTTTTCTTCTTTCTTATTTATGTAGCCACGAGCCTCCATGTAAACAATCAACCATTATTCAATAAAATTAAGCTTTGGCTCAGACAAATCGTCTCTTAGGAGACTTCTCTATCTTGTTCACGTTGGTGAGCAGTTTTATATCACACTAAAGAAGAGTTAACCCTTATGTGATCCATCCTAGACATCAAGCAGGACGCCCCTGTGTCTCAGGAGTAGCAAAGCATCCTTAGAGCCTTCCACAGCTTGAAGGAGAAGACCATCATCATCATCTATCATACACCCACGCCCCCTTCAAGTGATCCAGGGAGAGACAGCCATTCCAGGGCCGTACCACTAAGAGATTTTGGGGAGATGCTGTAGTGGCAGAATGCTATCTAATCAATAGGATCCCAACCAAAATCCTCCAAGACACTTCCCCATTTCAGGTACTGAATAAAGTAAAACCTCCTATTGATCATTTGCGTGTGTTTGGGTGTGTGTGCTATGTCTTGACACCAGGTGAGAAGAGAAACAAGCTAGATCCCAAGAATGTTAAGGCAATGTTTCTTGGATATTCTCATACACAAAAAGGGTACAAGTGCTACTCACCAGAATCAAGAAGAGTAATGGTCTCCAGGGATGTCAAGTTTGTGGAATCAAAGGGATACTATGATGAGAAGAGTTGGGAAAACCTTAAGGACCTCTCACATGGATCATCTGATAGGGCAAGCAACCTGAGAACCATTCTGGAAAGTTTAGGCATCAGTCAGTCCTCAAGCAATGAGGAACCAGGGAGACCCTCTCCTACTCCAGTGGCTGAGGGAACTAGAGCAGCTGAACCAAGTTCCGAGCCAGTCCATCCTGATCCTGAGGGGGGCAGTGAATCTGAATCACAACAACAAAGACAAGAGGATG
Source organism: Moricandia arvensis (assembly GCA_905132765.1). NCBI lineage: Eukaryota > Viridiplantae > Streptophyta > Magnoliopsida > Brassicales > Brassicaceae > Moricandia > Moricandia arvensis. The sequence goes on from CAJHQP010010757.1 coordinate 1,577, forward strand.
ATTCAGAGACAGCACATGATCAAGATGGACTACATGAAGTTGATCAGTCCAGTGAGAATCAAGATCAGGAAGAACATGTAGAGACAGTGCTAGAAGAGTAACAGATTCAACCATTGAGGAGAAGTACCAGAGTGAAGCATCATCCATCCAATTGGAAGAACACCAGAGTATACTTCAACAGCAATGCAGTAGCTCATCCCATACAAGCGACTTGCTCAATGGCACACTATCCTCAAGAACACCAAGCCTTTATAAGTAATCTGGATCAAGAGTACATTCCAAGGTCTTATGAAGAGGCAATGGATCTGGAGGAATTGAGAGCCTCAGTTGAAGATGAGATCAATGCTATGATCAAGAATGATACATGGTATGAAGCTGAGCTTCCCAAAGGCAAGAAAGCAGTGACAAGTCGTCTGATCTTCACCATCAAATATCTAGCAAATGGAAAACCAGAAAGGAAGAAGACAAGACTTGTGGCAAGGGGCTACACTCAGGTCTATGGAGAAGACTACCTAGACACATTTGCTCCAGTGGCTAAGCTTCACACCATAAGAATTGTTCTTGCTTTGGCAGTCAACTTGGAATGGGATTTATGGCAAATGGATGTCAAGAATGCCTTTCTTCAAGGGGAATTAGAAGATGAAGTATATATGCGTCCTCCTCCTGGTTTAGAGAGCATGGTAAAACCAGGAAATGTATTGAGGCTGAAGAAGGCTATCTATGGATTAAAACAATCTCCTAGAGCCTGGTATCACAAACTGAGCACAACCTTGAATGGAAGAGGGTTTAGGAAGTCAGAGGCAGACCATACTCTGTTCACTCTCTCAGGACAGCAAGGGATTGTGGTTATCCTGGTCTATGTTGATGATATAATCATCACAGGAAATGACAAGGAAGGTATCACCTCAACTAAGGTTTTTCTTAAATCTGCATTTGATATCAAAGATTTGGGTGAGCTAAAGTACTTCCTAGGGATTGAAATATGCCGCTCTAAAGAGGGGCTTTTCTTGTCTCAAAGGAAGTACACACTTGATCTTTTGAATGAAGCAGGAAATCTTGGAGGAAGAGTAGCCAAAACTCCTCTTTAAGAAGGATACAAAGTACTGCGTGAGGGGGAGATGGAAGATGGATTGTTTGAAGATGTCAAGCTCTATAGGAAAATGGTTGGAAAACTAATCTACTTAACCATTACAAGACCAGATGTCTGCTTTGCTGTGAATCAAGTCAGCCAGCATATGCAAGACCCTAAAGTTCATCACTGGAATATGGTGGAAAGGATCTTGAGGTATCTAAGGGAATCTCCAGGCCAGGGTGTATGGATGGGATGCAACAAGAGCACAGAAATTGTGGGATATTGTGATGCAGATTGGGCTGGTGATAGAGTAGACAGGAGGTCTACAACAGGCTATTGTACTTTCATTGGAGGCAACCTAGTCACATGGAAGAGCAAGAAGCAAAAGGTTGTATCATGTTCAAGTGCTGAGGCAGAGTATAGAGCAATGAGGAAGCTTACAAGTGAGCTCATCTGGATCAGGAACCTGCGTAGAGACTTGGGCATAGAGACAACATCATCAATCACAATGCATTGTGATAATCAGGCAGCTATCCATATAGCCTCAAACTCTGTGTTTCATGAGAGGACAAAGCACATTGAGGTGGATTGTTACAAAGTGAGACAAGCTGTGGAGAACCAGATCATATTACCTTGCTACACAAGAAGTGAAGATCAGCAAGCAGATATATTCACCAAGGGAGCAAGCACCAAAGTTTGTGAGTCCATCCATCCAAGGTTGGGACTCATAGACTTGTCCAGATCATGATCCTCTTAGCCATGAAGCATCTACTCTTTTTCCTTTGTGTGTTTTTATCCCATTGGGTTTTGCACACAAAGGTTTTAATGAGGGATGTCTTCATGGAATCCAAGCTTAACCATGCTGTATGGCTAAGCTTGAGGGGGAGTATTGACAAAGGAAATAAATAGATAAGGAGAAGAAAGGATCTGGAATCACTTGAAGAAGAAGCAACAAATCCGAGCAGACTTGGAATGCAAGTATGTCCGTAGAATACTTGCCTCCCAAGTCACCTAAGCTTAACCTAACGTGTCTTCAGAGTCAAGGCAATTTTAAACTTACCTTGGTCGACATCAGAAGAGAAGAAGACCGTTGGAGATATTATGGGAACAAGAGGAATGAATAAAATAAGGAGAAGTCACATGTTCCACTTCTGCTCTCTGCTCCAGCTGTGAGGACAAGTCACTTTCAGTGCCTTGAGCAGAACATAGCAGAACATTTGTTTATTATTTCTCTTGTTTCTGTCTTAGGCATCTTGCCTTTATATATTTGTATCCTCACACTTATTCTAATCAAGGAAAAGGGTTCCTTCTCTCTCTCTCTCTTTTGAATTCGAAATACCTCTTTCTCTCTCTCTCTCTCACGGATTCAACTCTCTCTCTCTCTGTTCCTGAACCTTTTCTTCATTGTTCTTCATTGTTCTTCATTTACATTCATGGTTGAGGCTGCTCCTGGGTTTCTTCTGAACCATGTTGATCATGAATTTCAGAACCTTCATGATGTATTGTCTCCTCTGGTTCTGGTTGGTTTCCCCCATCAGGATCAAGATGGGTCTCATTTTCAACCGTTCCAGCAGTTTGAGCAGGTCCTTCTCTTGTTTTCTCCCTGGCCTGAGGCTGACTAATACCAAGACTTTCTAGGATGATCCTCAGGTTGTTTGCTCTGTCTGAAGGCGCATGTGAGAGATCCTTCAAGTTATCCCAGCTCTTCTCATCATAGTACCCTCTAGACTCCACAAATTTCACATCCCTTGAGACCATAACTCTCCTAGTTTCTGGTACATAGCACTTGTATCCTTTCTGGTTGGCTGAATAACCAATAAACATTGCTTTGACACTCTTTGCTTCAAGTTTGTTTCTCTGTTCTCCTGGAATCAATACAAAGCACATACACCCAAACACACGCAAGTGATCAATGGATGGTCTAGTTTTGTTCAATACCTCATAAGGAGAGACATCATGGAGAACCCGTGTGGGTGTTCTATTGATCAGATAGAATCAAAGAGAGAGTAAAGGAGATTAAGAGAGTATAAGTGTTTCAATGAGTATATGTGTGAGAGATTAAGTGAGTCTGAGTAACCAGATTGAGTATGGACGAGATTGAGAGAGTAAAGAGTATGGAGAGAGTGAAGTAACAAGAGAATTGAAGAGAGAGAGAACTCCTCTCTGCCTTAAGGTTCAGCAATACACATGGAGTGGCTTTATAGCCAAATTACAAGTTGTAAGAGATTAAACAAATGTTATAGTACAGATTTACTAAACTAATATTATTTTAGGCCTTCTGATGGAGCCAAGAGGATGCAGCCAAGGAGAATCTCGACCAGAGGGAGGGAGAGTGACAGGAGAGAGAGATGGGCACATTCTGATTGATTGAAAGTGACAGCTCCGACCAGCTCTCTCTCTTAAGAGCAACATGTGACTTTTACTCTATTTAATTCCCAACTTGCCTAAACTCTCTCCAACAGTCTGATACCTTATTTAAACTTCAAATCTGCTTCATAAGACTAAGCTGGACGAGTTTCCCAACTTGCCTTGCCTTCCAAGACACTCTAGCTCAAGCTTGGTTGCTTGGCAGTCAAGACTGTATGGGCTGACTTCTTACACAAGTATGCAAACTCTTCTCTTCTTCTTGTCTCTTATTCCAATTCAACATTCTTCTCTTGATCTTCTTTGTGCACAGCATCTTGGTCACACTTCAGCCATAATTCGTTCCTCTCCATTCTAACAATGACTTGGTTCACAAGTCTATATAAACCAGTCTCAGCTACATGCTTCTGATCACTTCTTATGTTTGTCTTCTTTATTTCTCTTTATCAATACTTGGGTCATGAACCAGCTTCTTCTTCTGGTCATTCCCTTCTTCCTTTCAACACTATTGATCAGATAGCATGCTGACACCACAGCATCCCCCCAAAACCTCTTTGGAACATTTGTGTGGAACATCATGCTTCTGGCCACTTCCATAAGATGTCTATTCTTCCTCTCAGCCACTCCATTTTGTTGTGGTGTGTATGGGCAGCTTGTCTGATGAATGATTCCATGCTTGGCTAGGTGGTTTTTGAAAGCATGGCTTGTGTACTCCCCACCATTGTCTGACCTAAAAATTTTAATCTTGGCATTGAAGTGATTAGTTATATAGCTTTGAAAGTTCATAAAAGCTTCTAACACCCTATCTTTTGATTGAATTAAGGTCAGCCAAGTGTATTTCGATTTCTCATCTATAAAAGTAACAAAATACTTATGGTTTTCCCTAGAGACACAAGGAGCAGTCCACACATCAGAACGAATTAGATCAAAGCAGTGCTCATAGATAGTTTTTGATTTAGTAAAAATAGACTTGCAATGTTTGCCAAGGATACAAGCTTCACAGCTATCAGTTTTAAAGGAAAGATTAGGCAACATTAAGCTTAAAGCACGAGAATGAGGATGACCTAATCTAGCATGCCATAATACATTAGAAGGTAAGACAGGAATAGAACTAAAAGCACACGAAATATCAGAACTAAGTTTGGTGTCTTTAAGCAAGTACAACCCTTCCTTGCTCACACATTTCCCAAGCATCTTACTTGTCTCAATATCCTGAAAATGAACATCATTAGGGCTGAAAATAACTTTGCAATTGAGATCAGTAGTAGCCTTTTTAACTGAAAGCAACTTGGAAGCAAATGTGGGCATATAAAATGCCTTAGAATCCTTATCAAACAATTTCAAGTTCCCTATGCCTCTAATAGGTACTCTATCACCATTAGCAATTACTACACTTCCTAAGGCAGGTTCAATGTTGCTAATAAGACTAGAGTCCTTAATCATGTGATGAGATGCTCCTGAATCAATAATCAATGGTTTATCACTCAATGATTTATTTAAAACATTTCTACTGATGTTACCAGAGTTTGCATTGAGTGCCTTGATAAGGGCCTCAATGTCTGACTTGCGGATGAAGGCATCATCAGGGGCTGGTTGAGATGTGGCTCCAACTGCATAGGTGGTAGAAACCAGAGCTCTTCCTTCACCATTTGGACGCATAGGCTGAGAGGTTTGCTGAACAGCTTCACTGGCCCTTGCTTTGTTAAATCTTGATGGTGGCCTGAGGTGTGGGTGAAGAATCCAGCACTGGTTCTTCATGTGACCACTCTTCTTGCAATGCTCACAAGTAACTCGCCGGTTCTCTGGTTTGAAGAAGACCTTGTTAGCTGAGGCTTCAGCCTTGTGAGCCATGTTCAAGTCACCTTTTCCACCAAATAGACCCACTGAGCCTTGCTCCTTCTGGATTTGAGCACATACCTCCTCAAGGGTAGGTAACTTGTCTGCCTCAACAGATGTTTGATGAGGTCATTGTAACCTGGATTGAGAGTGAGGAGTAGACCAAACACCTTGTCTTGCTCACGCCTCTCATTCAGGATGGTAGGATCCGTAGTACTTGGCCTCAACATCTCCAGCTCTGCCCAGAGAGCTCTGAACTTACCAAAGTGTTGGTTAAAGTCCATATCTTCCTGGTTCAAGCAGTTGATGGCCTTCTTTACTTCAAAGACCCTACTGAGGTTGGATATGTTTCCATATACCTTCTGAAGGGTATCCCACAACTCTTTTGCGGTTTCACAGTATGAGTAGGCCTCCATTATGGGGCCATCAAGTGAGCTCTGGATGATGTTCAGCACCATAAAGTCCTCTTGACTCCATTTGCCTTCATCTGCCACCACAAGCTCCTTGCCGTCTTCTCCTTGAATGGTTTGTTTTGGCGCCTCACCTGGAGTGATATGGGACCATAAACCTCTTCCACCAAGGGCATTCTTGATCAATCTTGACCAGAGAAGGTAGTTCTTTCCTTTTAGGGTGACTGGAATCACCACTGCCTTGTTTTGCTCCATTTCGAGTTGCTATTATCCAGTGGGTAAAAGGATGTATCCAAGAGTTTTTGAGAAAGAAAAAATAGTTTCTGGATACTAAAGCAAACAGGAAACAGAGATGAACAAGTATACTTTGTTTATCTTGTGAAGAGATGAAGAAAAATGAGGAAGAATACTTGATGAACTCGCAAGAACAAGGCTATTATCCACTGGATAAAAGAATGTTCTTCAAGAAAATCAAGAACTAATCGGATGAAAAGAAAGAGTGAAGTGAGTAGAGTAGATTTGCGGAAGAAAATATAGGTTTAGGAGCTTTGAGGCTCTGATACCATGTTAGTTTAGTGAAGAACAGAGTGAAGAATAATGAAGAACAGGTGAGAGAGAGGGAGTTTGATTCGAAATGGTTAAGAGAGAGAATAAGGTTTGTGTTACTCGACAGAGAGAATAAGAGAGAGAAGGAGTTTATTTCCTTAATCTGAACATTGGTCTGGAGCAATACATAAATAGACACAGGGAGACAAAAGAGAAAAGAATAAACAAAGGTGGTCTGGCCGAGAGAAAGGGACAGGTCCTCAGCAGCCACAGACCCTAAATGGAACATGTGATCTTTACTATATTTAAATCCTCCACTTGCTTCTGCTTCCCAACGGGTATCTTGACCATTCAAACCAGTTTGAATCCCTCTTGGTCGATTTGAATTAAACTCCTTGTCTTCCCAGTCAAGCTAGGTCAGAGTTGGTTGCTTGGCGCCAAGGAGTTGTACGGACAGACTTGCTTCACAAGTCTTGTACGGATCACTTCTCTTTACTTAGACCAAATGTTCCTCTCTTGATCTCTTCTTGTTAAATGTCTTCATGTCAATATTCTTTTCTCTTTGACGGCTCTCTCTCTCTCTAAGACAAGCTGTCGAGTTTCTTCTGGTGTGTAGTATCCAGGAACCTAAGGGTGTTTGCTTGGTGTGTTATATCCGAGTTATTCACCTAGGAGCATCAAGAGATCCTATCATCCCTCTTGTGTCACCAATCGATCCACAACCTTGAAGAACTTGAGTCTCTGATTCGTTCTTGCAAGGATCTATCCATTCCCATCAACCAAAGAGCATCCTAGGGACGCATCAAGATCCTTGCAAGAACGAATCAGGGACTCAAGTTCTTCAAGGTTGTGGATCGATTGGTGACACAAGAGGGATGAGAGGACTCTTGATACTCCTAGATGAATAACTCGGATATGACACACCAAGTAAACACCCTTAGGTCTCTGGATATTACACACCAGAACTCGACAACTTCTAGAGAGAGAGAGCCGTCAAGAGAGAAAAGAAACTCGTTGATTGATAATTTCTTGAGTACAATAGGGTTAGGAGAACCCATTAAATAAAAGGAAACCAGAAACACGCTCTCTAGGGTTTCGAAAATAGTAAAAAGGAAAAACTATATTTTAAAATAAACATAAGCTTTAAAATGTAAACTTCTGCTAGTCTAGGGCCGAGATAGAGCCTAAGATCTTTTAAGATCTTAGATGAATAAGTAACCAGAACAAGACTAGAAACAGATTTGGTGAAAGAAAGACTCGATTTAGACTAAGAAGTAAGAAGATTTATGAAAGACTATGAAGAACATCATGAGACTCGAAAGTTTAGAGAGAACTGTATGATTTATTCATCCACAAGGGCTTGCAATATATAGAGAAGGAATACAAGGGTTTTCGAAAAGCAAGGGAAGAAAGGAGTGGCCAGAAACCACCTAAGGCGCCCCTAATTTGAAAAGAGAGCTTTCTGGCCAAGTAAATGGCATCAGCATCTTTGACAAGATGCTGATCCTTTCCAGCCTTGTGCCAGCCTGTCCGTGGAGAGCTTCTTCCTTTCCAACGGATGGATAAGGTTACTTGGCCAAAGGATCACTTCTGGTAACTTCAAATTTACCCGGATGGTAAAACTGGTCGATAGCTTTTGGGTCGACCTTGTACGGCCTGTACGGCCTGTACGGCCTTGTACGGCCTGTACGGCCTTGTACGGCCTGTACGGCCTTGTACGGCCTGTACGGCCTTGTACTTGTACGGACAAGGTCGACTCAACCCTTCCCTTTTTCTTCCTTCTCTCTATTCAACCCAAAGTGTATACCTCAACTTAACACTCCCCCTCAAGCTTGACCATATGGAACAAGTCAAGATTGGAAGGCTATGGGATCTCCCTCATTAAATGTGAATGGGTTTCATGATCCGAGAGAAGTCTTTTAAGTGGGGGATTCAAGTGGCGGTTCAGTACAGCCACTCCTCACCATCCGTGCAAGATCTTGAGCCTCACTGAAGATGATCTGGTCGTCTCCTAGCTTCTCTAAGGTGGCTATGAGGTCAGTTGAGAGGGGGAGACCCAAACCGGGTCTATGAAGAGGTCAAGCTGAGTTTGATGAGTGCGCATGATGTGTTGATCATTGCTGCACCAGTTAGGCCATGATCTAGAGTCCTTTGTGTCCAACCACACTGGTTCTAAGACACAAAGGCTCACTAGCTAATCCCTAGGCCTTGAGGACTTTACTCTTTTTCCCTCATCAAGGTTTTATCCCAAAAGGGTTTTCCTTGGTGAGGTTTTTAATGAGGAAGCTCTTCAAGGTTCCAAGCTTGTCTTAGGATCACTAGAGTCAAGCTTGAGGGGGAGTGTTAACTTGAAGAGAAGAAATGAACATCAGAGGCTAAATGATGAAGATGGTCTACAGTGCAAAGTTAGGCAAATGTGCAAAGCAAGAAGGCAAGAAATGATTCTGTGTGATTTGGAGTGGAAGATGCCTTTGGCAGTAACAAGGAAGGTGCAAGGAAGACACATCCATTGACATAGTCTTGTGATATAGTCGAGTACATGTCTCGACTATATGTCTCAACTACACTGCTTGGTCATGGTCGACTACATGGCTCAACTACACTATGATATAGTCGACTACATGTCTCGACTACATGTCTCGACTACATGTCTCAACTACACTGCTTGGTCATGGTCGACTACATGGCTCAACTACACTATGAAATAGTCGACCACATGTCTCGACTACATGTCTTGGTCAATAAGACATACCAAGGCGAGCTGCAATAAGGGCCAAGTATTTCTAATACTGAATGGAGACTGCTTCTGGTCCAGATACACTTCTCCTCTCCTCTCCACCAATTATCCTTCACTACACAGATTGCCTTCCATCCAGAGATCATCACAGCCGTTCATTCTTCTTCAAGTGTTTCTATCCATAGGATCTAGGTTTATTATTATTCAACTTGTTTTGCCTACAAAAGGCCATCTCTGAAGATTGTAAACAACAAGCAGAAGAGAAGGGAGTAAGGGGGATTTCCCCTCTCCTCTTCCAGAAATAAACTCTCTGTTCTTGAATCTATTGATCTCTGGTTCCTTAGTCTCTCACGAATCTCTCTCATTCTCTATTAATCTCTGTTTCTGGTTCAAGCTAACACAAGCAGAAGCCAGATCCAGTCTCTTCTTCATTTCGAGTTCTCTCTGTCCCTAAAGGGTTTGTTCATCACACACGACCTAGATCTCTGAAAATCTAACATTAAAAACCTCACCAAAGAGAAAACCCTTGTTGGGATAAAACCCTTTGATGAGGGAAAAAGAGTAGAGACCCCATAACAGGGGATTAGCTAAGTTGGGTTAGATCAATGAGTCCCAACCTCAATGGATGGACTCCATTGTCTTCTGTCTAGTAGACTTTGTAAATACATCCGCCAACTGATCCTCACTCCTTGTATAGCAAGGCAAGATCACACCCAACCCAATCATCTGTCTCACCTTGTGGCAATCGACCTCGATATGCTTGGTTCTTTCATGGAAGACTGAGTTGGAAGCTATATGGATTGCGGCTTGGTTATCACAATGCATAGTCATTGGTGTAGACTGATCAATCTCCACATGCTTCAGAATACCTTTGATCCATACCAGCTCGTTTGTAAGCTTTAGCATTTCCCTATACTCAGCCTCGGCACTAGAACAAGAGACCACCTTCTGCTTCTTGCTTTTCCAGCTAACTAGGTTTCCACCTATGAATGTGCAATATCCAGTGGTCGACTTCCTGTCCATCCTATCTCCTGCCCAATCCGCATCACAATAGCCTACCACCTCTGTGCTTCTATTGCACCCCATCCACACTCCAAGGTTTGGTGATCCGTTTAGATACATCAGGATCCTCTCAACCATGTGCCAATGATGTTCCTTTGGGGCTTGCATGTGTTGGCTCACCTGGTTCACAGCAAAACATATATCAGGTCGAGTAATGGTAAGATAGATCAACTTACCAACAAGCTTTCTATAAAGCTTAGGATCATTGAATGTCTGGCTATCTTCAATCTCCCCCTCACGAGGAACCTTGTACCCATCCTCTAGTGGCATCTTGGCTGTCTTTCCTCCAAGTTTCCCTGCATCTTTCAAGAGATCAAGTGTATACTTTCTTTGGGACAGAAACAAACCTTCCTTGGATCTACATATCTCAATACCAAGGAAGTGTTTCATCTCTCCCAAGTCTTTAATTTCAAACACAGATTTAAGGAAGTCTTTAGTGGATTGAATACCTGCCTTGTCACTTCCTGTGATGATGATATCATCAACATACACAAGAAGGACAACTATACCTGATGTGGACGAGAGAGTGAACAAGGTATGGTCCAGTTCAGATTTCTTAAACCCTTTGCCATTGAGAGTTGTGCTCAACTTGTTGTACCAGGCTCTAGGAGATTGTTTGAGACCATAGATTGCCTTCTTGAGCCGAAGAACATTTCCCTTCTTTACTAAGTGTTCCAGTCCTGGTGGAGGATGCATGTAAACCTCATCTTTAAGTTATCCTTGGAGGAAGGTGTTAACCTGAAGTGATAAACCATCTCACTAAAGGTTAATGTGCAAAGCTTGGGCAAAACCCACTTAGAGACTGATCAAGGTCTAAGGAGGGTCCAGAAGCTTATGCAGAGCTAGAACAAGGTTCAGGAGGGGTTTACTATGAAGGAAGAAGGCTTGGGTGCAATTTGGGAGCAAATGGTTGAGGTGCAAAAATAGGGTGGTCCGTACAGTACGGCCGTATGGACTGTATGGCCTGTACGGACGGGCCGACCCGTGAAACTTATTTCTCGACCATTTGAAGACATTTTAGGTTTATGCAAAAACCAGGTCAAGTTGTACGGACCAAACCCTAAATCCGTACAACCCTAGGTCTTACCTTGCATCCCAAGTCACAGAGAAGATTCAATGGTGAAGAAAGAGTCTCGAATGGTTTGGAGAAGAAGATGGGATCAAAATGGCATCTTGGAAGGCATCTGCGAGATGCTGCTTGTCTTGACCGTTTATGGATAAGGTTCAGGCTGGAAAGGAAGGACGCTGAACCTGGACTGATCTCTGAATAGATGCATAGGCCTTGGTGGCCGATTCTAGGCCAAGTTACACTCTTGACTAGCCAGGCTGTCCCCAAGCGTGTATAGCTCCTGCTCCACTCATTTCAAACCTTCCCTTGACTCCACATGCTTGCTCTGATATTTTGTAAACCCTAGAGTAGCTCTGCTTTCCTATATATACTCTTGTATGTCGATGGTTAATAATTAAGCAGAGAAGTTCTCTCCTTCATAATCTCTTAGTCTCTTTTACTCTCTCTATTCTCTCAAGTCTCTGGATACTTAATCTCTCAATCTCTTTCTCTCATTAGTCTCTCAATCTCTCATACTCTCTCACGAATCACTCTCACTCTTCCATCAGTCTCTCGTTCATCCTCATCAAATCTCATTCTCAACATCTCCACTCTCGTTCATCATCACTCAAGCACTTGTTCTCTGAAAACTTTCATGGTATCAGAGCCAGGTTGCTCAGTCTCCTGGTGAAGCTTTCGCATCAGTCACAAGCTCAAAAGATCACTCCTTTCCAGATCCAGTTCATCCGGATCTAAAGTTCACACCTTTGAAGACAAAGAAGACAGTCTAGCTCATATCCGACCTCAAGATGGAGTCCTCCAGAGCCATTGTCATTCCAGTCATCCTCAAAGGTCCCAACTACCTTCTCTGGTCACGCCTGGTGAAGACAGCCCTTGGTGGAAAGGGGTTATGGAGCCATTGCATCTCAGGTGCTCCAAACTCCTCCAAAGCTGTCGCCTCTCAAGAGAGTTCATCCAGTGGTGATACTGGCTCTTTTAGTGTCTCGGAAGAGAAGTGGCAGCAAGATGACTACCTGGTCTTAACCTTTCTCCAAAGCTCCATAGAAAGATCTATCCTTGAAGCCTACTCATACTGTGAGAGTGCTAAGGAGCTTTGGGAAACTTTAAACAAGATCTATGGTAACATCTCTAACCTCAGCCGAGTCTTTGAAATCAAGAGAGCCATCAACAACCTGTCCCAAGAGAATGAGGAGTTCACGGTTCATCTGGGAAAGTTCAGAGCCCTTTGGTCTGAACTAGAGATGCTGAGACATCAATCCATTGATCCAGAGGTGTTGAATGAAAGAAGGGAGCAAGACAAGGTGTTTGGTCTGCTCTTAACCCTCAGTCCTTCCTTCAATGACCTTATCAAGCATATCCTAAGGTCTGAGAAGCTTCCCACGCTTGAAGAGGTGTGTTCCCAAGTCCAAAAGGAGGAGGGTTCACACGGGTTGTTTGAAGCAAAGGAGAGTCCTCTCCTTGCTTCACAAGCTGAAGCAGATCCTCAGTCAAACAAGGCGGCTTACAAGAGGGAGGACAGAAGGGGTCTCAAGTGCGAGCATTGCAAGAGGGATGGACACACCAAGGAGAGGTGTTGGGTGCTTAACCCACATCTCAAACCTGCCAAGTTCAGATGAGCCGTGTCCATGGAGGTTCAAGAAATCAGCTCAGATTCCTTGGGTTGTAAGCACACCTCCTAAACCCTTAATAAGAGCTTGTGTCTTTGTTTAGTTGTGCATTGAGTGGTGTTTGTGTCCCAGGATCTCCTGGCTTGTTTATTGCATTGTAGTAAGTTCCTGGTCGCTTTTGTCATAGCTTATCCATCATTGGTGCGGCCTGGATAGGCTTGTTCTCCACGGATCACTTGAAGGGGATGGATAGAGGGTTGATCAAGAGGCTACTAGCACTCGGATCTGATGATGAACTGCTCTCCTTGGCGATGGGAATGCCTCAGAGATGTGTTGCTACTCAATGACACAAGATTACCTTGTATTGTCGTTGATGGATCACAAGGAATTCCTTCCTTTAGATGAAGATCAATGTTCCTTTAGCTGAACAGAGAAAGCAGAAGAAATAGGCAAGCAAATTGCTAAAAAGATTTCGAGTTTATTGAATCCGTTTCAAGCTGCCTGCGGCGCTTGCTTATATAGAAAGCTACATCTAACCCTAAACCTAAACCGAGTTGGTTTTGGTTTTGTCTAACCCTAAACCTAAACCGAATTGGTTTTGGTTTTGTCTAACCCTAACCCTAAACCCAATTGAAATTGGTTTACTACTCTGAATCGAAAATCCTAATTCTAATTGTCTTTGGTTTGCTGGTTCAAATTAAGTACAAATCGAAATCACATTAAACCAGCATTCTGGTTCTTCAATCTTGATTGATTCCTCCTCTTGTCTCACGTGCTCAAGCAGAGCTAGTAAAGCTTGCCTCTGAGCTTTTGTCTTTGATCTTGTAATCGGTCCAACTGAGAAGATCAAGTCATCTTGAGCTGCATTCTGGTCCATCTCTTCCTCTCCACTCATCCAGTCGGCTACATAGGGATCTACTTGTTCTAGTTCCTCCATCAGCTCCTGGATCTCTCCCTGGTAAGCCTCCTCCTCTAGTTCCTTGACGTTTTGGCAATTGGATTGACTGGAGGTTGCATTTGACCCAATGGTGGTCACACCATCCCCTCCTCCTTTAAAAGGATTTGACCTCAAATCCGATTCATCTGCCACAAAAGGGATCAAGTCAGAAACGTTGAATGTTGAACTAATGGTGTACTTACCTTCGAGATCAATCTGGTAAGCATTGTTGTTGATCCTCTTGAGTAATTTGAATGGACCGTCTGTCCTTGGCATCAGCTTGGACTTTCTCTCATTAGGAAACCTTTCCTTCCTGAGATGGATCCACACGAGATCACCTGGTTCTAGCACCAATTCTCTCCTACCTTTGTTCTTCTTTCTTGCATACATTTTGGTGCGGTCTGTGATTTTTAGTAATTTAGTGAGTGTTTAAATGAGATTAAGAAAGAGTTTGTTGCTGGAAATGTGAAGAATAGTAAGAACAGGAGAGAGAGTGAGGGATTTCGTGAGTGAGAGAGAGAGAAGGAGAGAATATGATTTCCTTGCATAAAATGGTTCCTGGTTACATGATTTAAATAAGCTAAATCAGTAGACATAAAGGACAACACGAAATTATAAATAAAGCTTCTGGTCTTCTGATCACAAAGGGACAAAGGCTCTTCCAGCCATGGTGAAAGTGACAGCTCCTTGGAGATTCAAACTTAACCCCAACATGTGATCTTTTCTTGTAACCTTCCCAACGTCTCTCTTCCATGTTTCTGACCAGAATAACAATATAATAAGACTTCTTGGGCATCTTGGTCAAGGCAGATCACTTGCTTGCTGGTCACACTTAGGTTGTACGGCCAGTCTTGTTAACCAAGTAAACTCCTCTTATTGCCTAATTCAAATCCTCTTGCTTCTCTTGCTCTTTATTTCTTCATGTCAACACTCCCCCTCAAGCTTGACCATGTGGAACAAGTCAAGCTTGGAAGCCATGAAGCATTCCCTCATTAAAACCTCAGCTAGTAAAAACCGCATGGGACAAAAACCACACCAAGAAAAAAGAGTAGAACACTTCATGGCAAGAGGATCAGTGACATGTGAGATCTATGAGTCCAAGCTTTGGATGAATGAACTCACAGACTTTGGTGCTAGCAGCCTTGGTAAAGATGTCAGCTAGCTGGTCTTCACTTCTGGTATAGCAAGGCAAGATGACTTTCTGCTCCACGGCTTGCCTCACCTTATGACAATCCACCTCAATGTGTTTAGTTCTCTCATGGAACACATTGTTGGAAGCTATGTGTATTGCAGCCTGGTTATCACAGTGCATGGTGATGGGTGTGGTAGTCTCAATTCCCAAGTCCTTAAGCAACCCTTTAATCCAAATCAGTTCACTTGTGAGCTTTCTTATGGCTCTATACTCTGCCTCAGCACTTGAACATGAGACCACCTTCTGCTTCTTGCTCTTCCATGTTACTAAATTACCTCCAATGAAAGTACAATAGCCGGTTGTAGACCTCCTATCTATCCTATCTCCAGCCCAATCAGCATCACAATAACCAACTATCTCAGTACTCTTGTTGCAACCCATCCAAACTCCTTGTCCTGGTGCTTCTCTTAAGTACCTCAGAATTCTTTCAACCATGTTCCAATGATGTATCTTGGGGGCTTGCATATGTTGGCTTACTTGGTTGACTGCAAAGCACACATCTGGTCTTGTGATAGTGAGATATATGAGTTTTCCCACCATTCTCCTATAGTGCTTCACATCTTCATAAGCCTTGTCTTCATACTCCCCCTCACGCATTACTTTGTATCCCTCCTTTAGAGGTGTTTTAGCAGCTCTACCACCAAGGTCTCCAGCTTCCTTTAATACATCAAAGGTGTATTTCCTTTGGGACAGAAACAGTCCCTCCTTGGATCTACACATCTCAATCCCAAGAAAATATTTGAGCTCTCCCAAATCCTTGATATCAAATGTTGCCTTGAGGAATGCTTTGGTGGAGCTGATCCCCTCTTTATCACTGCCTGTGATGAGGATATCATCCACATAGATGAGAATCACAATGACCCCTTGCTGGCTGGTGAGAGTAAACAAAGTGTGATCAGCTTCAGATTTCACAAACCCTCTTCCATTAAGAGTTGTGCTCAGTTTGTGATACCAGGCTCTTGGAGATTGCTTCAGACCATAGATTGCCTTCCTCAGCCTCAATACATTACCAGGTTTGACCATGTTTTCCATCCCTGGTGGAGGCCGCATGTATACTTCATCTTCTAGCTCTCCTTGTAAGAATGCTAGAAGATGTGAGAAGCTAGAAAGAG
>CAJHQP010010758.1:0-17515 GCA_905132765.1 Moricandia arvensis
TCATTTTTAGTGTATCAAACTATAGGCAACTTTGTATGAGTTTCGACAGTCAAAAACCTGCAATTGTCCTATTGGAATCAACTTAGAGAAGGAACACGAAGAAGATAGAATCCATGAACTTTTAAAAGGAATCGTTGAATCATTGTATGGTTCATTGAAATCAAATTTGTTGTCACGAAACTCTCTTCCATCACTTGATGAAGCATACAACGCACTTCTCCAAGATGAGGAGCTTATGTCAGTGCCGTTCAGACCTCTGCTTCTTCGTCACAGCCGATGATGAACATGTCCACATCATCTGATTGTGTGGGGTTAATTGGACTTAATGATTGAATGTGTAATATTGTAGTGACAATTCTGAACAACGCAAGCAACCATCAGCTCCGACACTCTCTGGTATGTCTTCTTTCAATTTTTGGATTGTTGATTCGGAAGCTACAAACCACATGAATAATTCTATAGAAATGTTTTCTAATATTTGAGATAGACTTCTGCTGCCTGATGGAAGGTTCAGTTACACATCAAAGCAAGGAACCATGGTCTTTATCTCTGCTTTTATAATTCAGAATGTGTTGGTTGTTACAGGATTGCAATGCCATTTAATTTCAGTGTCTCAATTGAACCATGAGAGATATAGTTTTTTTCAAATTACTGATAAGATGTGCTTGATTAAGAACTGCATTACCAGGACTCTGACTGGATTTGCTGAGATGCTAAATGGACTATACTTTATGCGAGGTTGTATTTTGCTGGAGCGATAGATGTTTTGCGCTCTTCCTTAGGTCATCCTTCTTTAAGAGTCTTTGATTATTTAGCAATTTCTGATTTACCTAGTACTAATGTTTGACAATCTAAAGCGTGTGAGATTTTTGTCACGCTAAAAAACCTCGTTGTTCTTTTCTTACAAGTTATAATAAGATTATGGCTCCGTTTGATTTGATAAATTACGATTTGTGGGGACTTTGCAATACACAGTTTCGTAGTGTGATAAATACTTCCTTACAATCATAGATGATAATAGCAAAAGTGTCTGAATTTATTTGTTACCAACCAAGAAAGATGTTACACGTATACTATGTGAATTCACTGCTTTGGTTCAGAGACATTTTGGAACAAACATCAAAACTATTCGCAGTGATAATGTCACACAATTTGTTTGCTTGTTTACTTTCGAGAAAAAATGAATTATACACGAGATTTCCTACATAGTAACACCTCTAACATAATGGAAGAGTTGAACGAAAGCACATACATGTACATAATGTAGTCTCTGCACTGAGGTTTGAGGGTTCACTTCCATAGAGTTTTGGGGTGAATGTATAATCATTTCAACCTATCTGATAACATAACATCCAAGACTCTGTTAGATAGAAAATATCCTTTCGAGAAGCTATACAACCGACACCCCTTATTCACCACTTACGAGTTTTGGGTGTTTCTGTTTTGCCCATAAGCAGAATCACGAGGGTGATAGTTCGCTTCAGGCATCATCATATGTGCTTTCTTGGGTTATCCTTATGGAAATAAAGGATGGCTAGTTTTAAATCTTAATACAAATAAAATCTTCAACTCTAGAGATGTTGTTTTACTTGAAGCAGATTTTCTTTTAGAGAAGAAAGTCACAATGACTAAAAATGAACCGAGATGTTTCTTAGGAAGCAAGATGAATTGAATGGACTTGATGATGATGATTTCATATAGAAGTATGTTCTTTTGTTCAAAGAGAATTTGAATAATACCAATAAAGCATAGAGAAATACATCTTGATGAAAATCAGAGTGATGGAGATGTGAAGATGACTACATCTAAGGAACCTGTCAATAGCATCTTTTCTCAAGATACAAAGCATAGAGAAATACATCTTGATGAAACTGGACATGTTTCTTCTACTGAACAGAACCCAACAACGGAAACTCAGATTATCAATGATACACGTACGAGACAAAGTTTTCACTTTGCCACCACAGTCATCGGATTCAGATAAAATTTCCAGAGAGATTGTGTTGGGGCAAGGTCATCATGAATGAAGCTTACCCGAAAAATATTCATGACTATATGTTGTATATTGTTACCACTAATTTGTTGAGACCTTGCCAGTTTTATATTCAATCTCTGAGTATGTTGATTTTTCCATCTTCTCTGTAAATCACTTTCAATTTCTTGCATTCATCACCATTTCTTATGAACCACGATTCTTCAAGTTGGTGATACAATCATGTTTTATCCTTAAAAGTATACTGCAAGTGCATAGTAAACCATAGTAGTATTTCAGGGATCAAATCCACAAAGGTCAAGATTATACAAAAAGTAGAGTTAAGCTAAGACAAAATGGGTTTGTTTGTAGTTTCCAGTTGCAAGAATGTAAAAGAAAAAAGCAAAGAACGATGTAAACTTATGAATTAAAAGCATCAGGTCTTGGGAATCCAAGGAAACACATATTAGATGATACATTGTTCAATAGGGAATGTACTAAGAACTGTTCTAGAACTCAAATTACTTAAGTAGACTAGTCTGCTTTCACATTACTAGACCCGATGTATTAGAATCCTAAAGACTAACTTCCGTTGAATTTCAGATTCTAAACAAGCGGTACGAACAAGTTTGATAGGTTCACAAAACTTCATAACATCAACTTTCATTGATTAAGAATATTTCGCTCATTTTATGTTCACTCAGACATTTAATCAAATACTTTCGGTGTGCCAAACAACATAGTACACTCCAACATATCATATTTTAATAAAAAGACATCATAATATTTAGTATGAATCATATAATCGGAAAACACCAGTTTCAGTGTTAAGAGTAGTTAAACAAAACATTTATAGGTTAACATTTTTAAACTTCTTCAATTGTATATATATCCCACACTATGTACGGCCAACATCTTTACACTTCCTCAATTGTGTATATATCCCACACTGTGTACGGCCAAACATTTTTTGCTCTTCAAACTTAAATAGTTCATCAGTTAACTACTAAAACAATTTAAACTAAACTAAATTAAATCCACAAATTCAATCAAAATGCACGTCTAATTTAATATTTACGATTTACCATAAATATTTTTGGTCGATTTTGGGACAAAAAAACAGGTTTATTGTTCATTTGTTATAAATGGCAATTTCATTATCAATGCTAATAAACTAACAAAAGAGATGATTTTCATTCTATAAGAATCAAAAGTTGGCTACACTACAAAGTGCAAGATTATTCAGGGATGTAAAAATTTAGAAAACACACAAAGAAACTAATTATTGATGATTTTTGTGGTTTTTATTTTGGGACTAATCACTTGGCTACGATCAATTTGGCTCTTGCATCATCCCTATTGATTTGGAACTGGTCCCCGAGTCCAAAATGGGCCATTAGCAGCCAGACAAAGTTAATAAGCTCACCACCTTTGCTGAGCTGAGACGCATGTTCTTGAGAGTCACAATGAGTTGCTGCAAAGCAAAGCAACTCAACCCACACTTTGCTCACTACCTCCCACATGTTCTCTCTTCCATTCTTTAACTTCATCAGCTCCTTTGCAAGCACGCTTCCATCAAACAGCACAGATTTGCTTCTGTCTCCTTTCACATCCATAGGCTCAACATCTGTTTGACAGAGAGAATAGCTCGGCTAGCTTCTTTCACAAGGTTATCTTTCTCATGCCTTGTTTTATTGATATGCCTCCTCTGGAAAAACTCGTTTGCCTCAGCGCATGTGTCCAGGAAGCGTATCTTTGCTATTCCAGAAACAGCTGACATCAGTGCTGGCTGCATGATAAGTAGGTACATCATGTAGTCAGATAAAATTTTGCTGAACTCTCGGTTAGTGTATTCTTGTTTCTTTGTGACTTCTTCTTCTACTTCAGGGCTTTGGTACAAGAGTTCTGTAGCGATGTGCCACATGAGAATGCTCTGATCGTAGTCCTTTTCGGTCACATATCTAAGAAGCTTCGCATGGTCTGGTCCTCCTTGGGTCGTTTTGCTTGATGTTTCAACTAAAGTCCAGTCTCCTCTAGCTGAAGATATACTCTTGGCACTTTCTGGATCTTCAGCAAAACGGTGTTTGTGTTGCACTTGTCTGAATATAAACTCCCATAGCTCTTTGGTGAGTCGATCACTGGTTGTGAATCTTATCTCTTCAACCAACTCTGTGAGACCGAAAAAATCTAGGACGTAGGTGACTAAACGTACAAGCTGGTGACGAAGTAAAGTAACTGGAAGGATGAACCAGCTGCACTTGCTCAAGTTGCTTAGAGTTCGGTGAATCCAGTTACAAAACTGGCGAGTTCCTGAGCATGGAATGAAACTGTGTATCATACCCTCGGTAGGATGGATTCTCTTGGGACGTATCTTCAAGCAGTAACCAATCAAGTTGTAAGCATGAACATACTCAGACCATCTGCGAAACATGAAGTTTCTGTCCAGGACTTCATGTCCATCCATGAAACATTTGGATCTTTTCCACCTTATGGTCCTGAAACTGAGGATCCAGTTGAGAACTCTGTCTGCCCAAGCCCAAGGGTCTTTCTCATCCAGGTCCTCCTTTAGACTCCTCAGTTTAGCGATGGTCCAGTCAGAGACACAGAACATAAGAAGAGCAATGGAATCAAGAGCTATTCCACATATGAGCAACGCGTAAGTAAGAGCAACATCGAAGCCTTCGTATTGTTCTTCGTTTTTAAGACTAAAGAGACAGAGTGAGGAGACAAGGCACGCTAGAGCTATAACCCGGAACACAGCTCCTGTCCAGTTATGAAGAATCTCTGCTTTTGTGAACAGGCTTTCGTAGATGAGGCTGAGCTCGACTTCGATGATGCTTAGAGCCTCTTCTGGGGTGAGAGAGTCGAAGAACTTCCTGCTCTCGTCGCGTTGCTTGTTAGTGAAGATAAGATCAACAATGAGACCTTTGTAGATGTTAAAGTACTTGAAAGCATACTGAACAACTTGAAGGTTGGTAAGATCATCGTTGGGTCTAACAGGAGTATTCCCTTCACGTCCTTTCTCTGGATCCTCCACGACAATAACCTCGGTTGGCATATTCATATCCCTTTTAGCTGCATATTCCTCCATGAGCTTCGCGTAGTTAGCACCAGGATCAGGATCCTCGAGCATAGAGTCCTTGAACTTGTCAAGACTTGCTGAGAACAAGGCTGATGTTCTCTCGACATACTTGATCACTCCGCCGAAAAGCATGATCACCGTTGGAGTCAGAAGCCTGTTCGGTGTGGACAACAAGATCACGTAGACAGTAGCTACCGCTTGACAGACAAGGCTGAACAAGTGTCTGTTCCAAAGCTCATTATCCTCCAGGGCAAGTGCTGTAATGGTGTCTGGACCTCCAAGGTGCAAGAGAAGGAAAGGTGACCAAAAGGCTAACAGCTCACGGGTCTTGTCATGTTCGTCAGCAGCTTCTTCTTGACTGTCTGATATTTGTCCCACCGCGTAATCAGCCGCCCAATCAGCAAGAAGATAAGCTGACCATATGAGGACGAGGAAGAGCTTCTTTGCTGTGCGTTTTCTGCTCGGTGCAAAGAAGATAAGGATTGTTTGGAGGAAGAGACTGAGCATTATGACTCCACGAATGTTCCATTTGTCCCAAAACTTCTTCAAAACGTGGTGGAAACATATCCCCCATCTTGTCTTCTTCACTTGAAGTAGAGATTTACGTGAACCGAAACTAGTTGTCGGAGCACTTAGTTCACATGGGACAGTATATGTGGTCTTGACATAGAAACAAAGACATATTACAGCTTTGTTATACCTTCCTTATAATCAAATATATTATCTTTCCCTTTTGTCTTTTCTTTTCTTTATTCCTTGCTTTTCTTTGTTCTTTTCTTTTGAGCAAGTTACTAAGAGCAACCCCAATGGGTCCTATCTGGGAGAGTTTTCAAAATTAAAAATTTCATAATTAATTACTAATATATATATATATATATATATATTGAAAATTCTGAAACTAGAACTTTCCATTGGAGGTGCTGTAAATAAAAGAAAATTCGACTTCCTAATTTCTGAGCATAAATAACTTTAGCTTTAACACTAACTAGAGCTTGATCTGTGCAGTTATTTGACATTTACTTAATAATTAAATATTTATTATATAGATGGTACTATATACTTGTAACATTTAACATACTAAATAATCATTTAATACAAATTTTAAACATAATAACTTTATAGTTTATATTGAGTAATTTTTTTTGAATTGTCATCTGCATCATCTAAATTTTTATCACATAATTAAGTAAAACATGCCAAGAAAAATTCAAATATCACTCTAAATTAATAGTTTAGATAGTATTATAAAAAAATGCATTAAATAATATATAATTTATATATTACATGAATCAACCACTTATATGGCTTTTAATTTTTTAGTTATTACTAATAAATAATGAAAGTATTAGTTTTTGTACATATTTTACAAATTATAAAATATCTTGTATGATTTATGTTTAATTTTTTTATCTATGGTTTATTTTAATTATTTTATCAATGAAATAAAATTGGATATTAAAGAAAATATTTACCTTATTATGCAAAGTTTGTTTAATTCAAATAATTTTGAAACATATGAGAATTAATTTATATAAAATATCATTTTAAACTTTATAATGTTCCAAAAAAATGAAATTTATTTTGGAATCTTAGATATGTTCATCATTTTTTCCAATACGAAAAATAATTTTCAATATAGGTATAAAATATAATTAAAATTATTTTATGTATTAATCCATACTTAGCTTTTGACTCGCGCAACCACATAGATGTTTGTTTTCATTTATATATTAATATATATATATATATATATATATATATATATTACATTATTAGTGACATATATTTACTTGATCATATTTTTAAATTATTTCAAATACAATAATTTATAAATTACATGTCGTAATTAATCACTTATTTTAAACTATTACATGTATTTGTCGCCTCTTATTATATCTTTGTCTTATTAGATTTCCATTCGATAATTAAACAATCAATATATGTATAAAACAACATATTTTAATACAAATTAGGTTTTTCCCCGCACTTCAAAATTTTAGATTACATTTTATCATTATTTTATATTTATTTATGCTAGATAAAATATTCTTATATATAAAAAAATAAAATATTTAATTTGTATACATAGATACTAATATAGTATAGTGTGTTAACCTGTTTCACTAATATATTATAAATATTTATATTTTGAAAATAAAATACAATAGTATATCAATTTAATATAATTTTATCATATTCAATTCAGTATAATAATTTTTAATATGATATATTATGATAATAAAATGAATAAAAATATGAAATTTCTAAAAATGACTCAAAACTTGATTTCAAATGCGAAAGTGTACCCCAAATTTAATCAAATGCAAAAGTAACCTAAAAAACTATTGAAATACAACAAACTTCTAATGAGCAAACGAAAATTTGTATTCATTTTTACCATAATATTCTTTTCGCGTGAGAAGACTTCTCAATAAGTCTTCTACGGAAGACTTCTCTAGTCTTCTCAAACAATAATCTTAAAAGTAATTTATAAATTTATAAAAACTATTTATATGGGGGAAAATATAAATCATGTAACCAAACTAAAATTGAATTGTTTTCAACCTCGATGATTTAATTTTGTAGAATGAGTCATGATAGTCATTGGTTTAGGTTTTAGTAACATATGTTATATTATTGTAAATAGTTTTAGGGTTATATTTGAAATTTATCTTTTTAACTTTTTATTTTTTGAATTTGATGAATATTTGTCAGTGATCCTCTAATAAGATGATTTTAAACACTTTCTAAGTTTATTTTATGTTTAAGGAAGTGTTTTTTTGCTTAGTTAATTTATTTTAGGGTTTCAGAAGACTTCCAGAAGACTTCCCGGGAAGTTTTCAAACATATAATGTAGTAGAAGACTTCATGGAATACTTCACAGAACACTATACAATTTTTCCGCTTGAATTTAAGTGATATTCAATTTCCCGCCTAATGGCGAAGTCTTCTAGTAGTCTTCAAGAAGTATTCCCAAACAATAAATCTTAAGAATAATTTATAAAATTAATAAAAAATATTATATGGGGGAAAATAAAAATCATATAACCACAAACATTTGTAAATGATGTAAATTTATTGATACTAAAATTGATTTTTTTTCAACCTAGATCATTTAATGTAGAATGAGTCATGATAGTCATTGATTTATGTTTTAATAACATATGTTATAGTATTGTAGATAGTTTTAGGGGTAGATTTTGAAATATTATCTTTTTAACTTTTATTTATTTGACGAATATGTGTTAGTGATTCTCTAATAAGATGATTTTAAACATTTTCTAAGTTTGTTTAATGTTTAAGGAAGTGTTTTTTTGCTTAGTCAATTGATTTTAGGGTTTCTGAAGACTTCCCGGAAAGTCTTTTAACTCATGGAAGACTTCTCGGAAGACTCCGAGAAGACTTCTCAAGAAGTCTTCTAACTAATGGAAGACTTCCTAGACTCCGAGAAGACTTCTCTAGAAGTCTTCTCAAAATAAGATAATATGTGTTTTCCGCTTAGTGCAAAGTCTTCCGGAAGTCTTCCACAAGTCTTCCAGAAGTCTTCTCATGTATTAGATTATAGGGTTTTGGAAGATTTTCCACAAACTTCATAATTTGGAAAGTCTTCTATATCGAAAATATTTAACCTAATTGAGATTTTTTTCTCCATATATAAAGAAAATTTACACATTCTCTTTCTTTCTCTCAAATGGCTGCAACAAAAATGTAATATTTCTCACTCTAAAACTCTCCAACCCCTCTCTCTAATCTCTTTAGACTTGAAAACACCTAACTTTATATTCATTTCTCATTTTTTTCTTATGTATTCTCAATAATTTATCTTGTTTTTGCAGATTTTTCATTACACGGTTCTCATCTTTCACTCTTTTAAAGGTAGATCTATAAATTTTGAATATGTGCTTTTGTGCGTTTTATATGTCATATTCTAAAAAGTTGTATATTCAACTTACTGTAACAAGGTTAAATGTATTACCTTTTTTATTCCTATTTTGTGTTTGTGATAGTGTTAAATGGTTAAAGTTCTATCTTTTTTTCTTTTTGGTATGAAGGAGAAGAAGATAACAAAACATTTTATGTAGGTGAAACCTCTAGAGGCATTAACAAGTTTAAATGTTTGACTTTTTTTATTCCTCTTTTATGTTTGATAATATTATTTGGTTAAGAATCTGATCTCTTTTTTTTTGGTATGAAGGAGAAGAACATATACTTAGAAAGACGTGGGAAAACTTCGGAAAGAATTATTGAAGACTTCTGGAAGACTTTTGGAAGACTTCGGAAGACTTTTGGAAGACTTCGGAAGACTTTTGGAAGACTTTTAGAAGATTTCATGGGAAACTTCAAGAAAGCTTCTTGGAAGACTTCAAGAAGATTTTTGGAAGACTTCCAGAAGCCTTCTAGAAGTCTTCCACAAGTCTCCCATGAAGATCTTAATGATTATTTTATAATTCTTTTGTTTATGATATGTTTAATGATTATTATGTGTATTCTTTTAATTATGAATTATTTTGTAAATTTGAAAAGATGTTAATGAAAATAATTAGTAAATATGTTGATGTCTACAATATTTTATTTTATTTTTCAAAAGTGCTTGACATTATTGGAACTTCATAACAACATTTAACCATACTACCCAAAACATCATAAAAATTTTAAATTTAGTCAAATTTATTACAAACTAAGAGAAAATACTTCTCAAGAAAACTTAGTTAAATTCACCAAAAATAACAAAAAATACATAAGTCTCAATAGAAAAAGTTAAGTCTTCTCTTAGAAGACTTGTGGAGAAGTCTTGACTTCTGGAGAAGTCTTGACTTCTGGAGAAGTCTTGACTTCTGGAGAAGTCTTGACTTCTGGAGAAGTCTTAGTCAAATTTATTACAAACTAAGAGAAAAGACTTCTCAAAAAAACTTAATCAAATTCACCAAAGATCAAACAATACATAAGTCTCACTAAAATGATTTTTTTCTTGTTAATTCATCTGTATTAGTCAATATTGGGTTTCTTGAGTGAAATTTATAAATTAATTGGTGATAATTATGAGGTTGCAAACATTTATGTTTATTAATGTCTTCTCGGAAGTGGGAAATTTAAGCGAAGAAATGAAAATTTAAGCGAGAAACTTAAATTTTAAGTGAAAATTGCAATTTTAAATTTCGTAAAAATTAAAAAAGTATATCTTAAGATATAATAAGACATATTAAACCACATGACTTGATATTGTTGAAGTTATTTGACACTTTTGAAATTTAGAAAATATATATTGAATTTACTTAATGAATTTTACAAAAACGAACGGAGAATACTTCCTTGTAAGTCTTCTAACAAAAGACTTCTCTCTAAGTCTTCTTAATTAGTTTAGCTAGAAACATTATGAATGTTTGTAACCTCATAATTATCACCAATCAAGTTATGAATTTCACTAAAAAGACCCAATATTGACTAATACACATGAATTAACAAGAAAAAAAAAGCAAAATTCTTTTTACGTTTTGAGAAAAATTGAATTTTAATAAAGATTGACGTGGAAGACTTCTTAGGAATTCTTCTCACATAAGACTTCTTAGGAAGTCTTCTAAGAGAAAACTTCTTAAGAAGTCTTCCAAGAGAAAACTTCTTTAAGAAGTCTTCCGTTTAGGTCATTTTTGCAATTGTAAATTTATGAAGGAAGACTTCTTAAGAAGTCTACTCTATAGAAGACATCTTGAGAAGTCGTCATTTGTAAATATTGGATTACTTTTGAAATTGAACTTTTTCAAAAATCTCAGAGAAGACTTCTAGAGAAGTATTCTATGCTTAAAATGTTATTTTTGTAGTTGACCAAAGTATGTCAAAACTTTAAACTTTTATAGAAGATTTTAAGAAGTTTTTTTACGTTCACATGAAGTCTTCTCAGCGTCTCAAGAAATCAAAACTTTAAACTTTTATAGAAGATTTTAAAGAAGTCTTTTTTACGTTCACATGAAGTCTTCTCAGCGTCTCAAGAAGTCTTCTTGGGTTACTTTTGCAAATGACGATATTTGACTTTTCCAGAAGTCTTCTCTCGGAACCAAAAACCAGAAATAAAATTTGAGAAGACTTCTTCGTCAGAAGATTTCTTAAGAAGTCTCCTCGTAAATAATAATTTTTTAGTATTAATTGTCAATTGCAAAAGTAACTCACGCAGACTTCTTGTTATCGTGAGAAAACTTCATTACACAATAAAGAAGACTTCCTAGAAGTCTTCCCAGAAAAGACTTCTTGGGAAGTCTTCTATAAAAAGTCAAATTTCTGACAAACTTTGGTCAATTGTAAAATTAACTTGTTTATCCGAGAAGACTTCCCTAGAAGTCTTCCCTAAAATTAACTTGTTTGCAATGACCTAGAAGTCTCCTCGGTTCTCCTTGTTCTTTTTTTGTTAACAAAGGAAATGTCTTCTACAAAAAAACCCAGAAAAGGTCATTGCAAAACTAACATATGCATTGACCAGAAGACTTCTAGAGAAGTCTTCTTCACGAACAAATCTGGAAAAAATCAATTTCATATCTTGAGCATGTGAGATGACTTGTTTAACTTCTCTAAACTCATAGAACTTCACGAAGAATGCTATCAACTCATCAATGATCAAGAATCATGAGTTTCAATATCTCTATGAACCTTATAAAGTTTGAAATCAAATCTTGAATTTTTTAGATGAATTTTGAGAGAAAGTGAAAGAGATGTGGTTTGTGTGAATAACAAATGAGAAAAAAAGAGAAAAAAAAATTGAAATTTATACATTAAGAGCTTGAAATTGGTTGTTCATGGTGGTTGGTGTATTAATGGCAATGACGTATTGTAAATACTTGATGAAGATGAAGATGATAGAGTAAAACACTCTTTAAAAAAAACAATGGTGTTTTCGTGAATAACTCGAACATTTAGGGTGAATAAGAAAAATGAAAGTTCCAAAAATGATGGGTTAATTTTTCATTTAACTTCAATTTTGAGTCACTTTTGCCAAAACACCCATTTTTTTATTTTTTCATTTAATAAACAATAATTGAGTATAATATTAATGTATAATGATATTTCTTATAATTAAGAAATTTCTGGAAATATATACATACAATTTTAAAATTGAGATCTTGTTAAAATCTTTTTTCAGATTTTTTTAGATTTGTAATATATATGCATTAATTTAAATTGAAAAGATATAAAAATAATGAATTAAGGTAGTTACACATATTTTATATTATTAATGTTAAAAGAATATATTTATCAATTTCTAAGGAATGTCCACAAAAATCACACATAAAAGAAGTGATGAATTAATTTTAATGGTATAGATGTGTAAGAAGCTATTACAAATTTAAACCGATTTATTTTATATGATTTTAGGTGAAACATGCTTAAGCTGTCATACAACTAACCGGCCTTTATAGTCAATTTATGATAAATATGGTTAAGACAAATGTATGATTTTTATAAAACAAACCTACGCTATATAGACATGTTGAATAGTCAATCTAATAATACTGAGTAGTCAATCTAATAATGTATGTTTAATGTAGGTGATAACCGGTTAAATATGATTTGATTTTGTTTATCAAATTTAATAAACCAACCGGATGAATATTAAAAAAGGTTAGGTTCGATGAAAGGCTATTTTTTAAACATAATATAGATATAATGTAATTCAATAATGAAGTAAATATATGTTAGGTAAAGAAACCGTAATTTTAGGCTTAGGTGTGATTAAAGTAACGAAAATATGGATTGATATTGTAAGTCATAATAAATTTATCTATTAAATCATGACCTCTTAGGGAATGTCCAAATTAAAAAAATCACACATGAAATGAAGTTTGATTTCTATTTTAATAGAGTAGTTATAAAGAAATTATTGGTTTTTATAAGTTCTTTAGGTAAGTATATTGTAAACCTAGAAAAATAGTAAATCGTAAAGTCATGTTTTTCTTAAAAAATTTGTTCTTTAATAATCATACATTATTTTTATTTAATAGGATTTAATATTTATTTTAAATAATCATAAAGAAAGAAAGTTATTGTTTATTATAATTTTATATGTTGAAATTTATTAGGTAAGATCTAATAATTTGAGACTTACTAATTGCGCATATTTAGAAGATCCTGAACATATAGTTTTGAATTATGATAAATTTTTAAGTTTAAGATTTATTATGATTTTTGTATATTTTATTTAGGAAATGTTTTATTAAATTAGAAAAAACAATAAATACTTAAAGATAGGTTTAATTATTACTTCAGTGACATTGAGGTGTAGATAAATTGTTATTTAAAGGGTTAATTTATAAGTTTACTTCAATTTAATAATATAGATATTCTAAAGTTAAAAGAATAGAAGCTTTTACTTGAAATTATCCACACTTTTCTCAAACATTCACATTAAAGATCGTTAATGTGGGAGCTAATACCCAAACCAGAATTTTAATATAATAAATTAAGGTTAAGAAAAGGTGATAAATAGACTTTCGTTAGTAGATCTTTAAGATAGGTTTATACGAATTTAAGTAACATTGTTAACCAACGGGATGTAAAGAATACAAAAAAAACAAAACCCCTAAGACTATACAATCTCGAAAAGTGGTATTCCTTGATCTCAAGTACAGTAAAAATGTATATAAACTAATTTTTTTTCTTGTATTTTACATTCCTAAACTAGTTCCAAACTCTACGGCTGTAGCATGCCGGCCCTTGCTTGAGTATAAACCGGCATTCACGTGAAAAGTTGGGACTCCCCATGAAACGATTAAGCAAGATTCTTACTGCGTACATTTAGCATATGTTTGATGTGTGTGTGGATATGCTCAAATTAACCTCAAACCACTCTTTCAAATAACATGATCTCTGTAGAACTTAAGGATCGAATCCACTAGGACACTGTGGATCACACAATAAAACTATCAGGTTTCAAGTTAAGCTAAGTCAGATATTATGGAAAAACAGTAAACAAAATAGTACGCTAAATTGGTTGTAAGTTATCAGGAGAAAGCACTAAACTTAGGAAAATCAAACATGAGATTCAAAACTGCAATAAAAATGCCAAGGGTTTATTATATTTTGATTCCAAAACTTGAATGCAAATAGTAAGGTTACCTAGCTCTCGCTACAGAAAACTATGAGAGGCCTAACTCTAATAAAATACCAGCTCTCATTGCAAATTCAATGATACAAACAAGCATTAGATCAGATTTGAATATTGTTAAACTAAATTCTTATACCAACTCTCGTTGCGAATATATATATAGTTCAACATGATTAGGCTCAGGTAATTGATTACACTCTCTTGTCTCACAATTCTCCTATAATTCTAGGTTCTAGTTAGCTACTCTAGATCTTATAATGATAAGCAATTCTGGTGTAGAATATGATGTATAACCCTAACAATCCTAACGATTAGCACTTTGACATTAAGCCCTAGAGATCCCTTAATCTAGCAAGTTTTTTTACTCATACGAGATCACACAAGACATTGAGTTCCAAACGATCTCTCGGAAAGATTTCTCTGACATTCTCTCCAAAATCACTTTTTTTAATATGAAGCATAGCCTTAAACAGTAGCAGGAAAAATACTAAGTATAGGAAAAGCCATGTGAGGGACTCCTTTGCAATTTCTAGAAACTTTTGGGCCAAAGTGTGATTCTAGAAACTTGTGTCGGCTGGTTTGACACCGTAGGTGGTGTCAGTCGACACTGTCTCCAAATCACGACTCGGACTTCAATGTTTCGGCTGCTCTTATCTTTAAACTCCAAATGGTTCCATAATCTCCAAAATACTCTTAAATTTACTTAAACTTGTAAGACCCTAAAACAGACAAGAAACACATAATAAATACTCTAAAACTGGACTTATGCCATGTTTGAAATCCCTAAAGATCAAGGTATATCAGTGGGGTTCTCCTTTCCAATCCCTTGTTCTGTACTCAAGGTTATGAGCAATTTGGGTTTGCTTTTCCTCAAATGTCCACCAAACTTTGTTTCGAGTGGTGACAGACCTCAGTGTGAGCCAAAGCGTAATGGATTTTTTTGGATGCTCAAGACCTTTTATCGCTTTTAAGTTGTAGAGAGGATCTTATGGGACCTTCTCCTTGTTATCCCGAGAGAAGTACTTCTTTCAATGGATTACCGAGTGAGGTGCTGCTCGATATAAGTACTTGTTCTTCAAAGTTAACCAATGCTTTGGTCGAGAGATTCGACTTTGATCTTGTGCCATCCTATTGGGCCATATTCTTTGGGTAGTTGTTTTTTAATGTTTTTTTCTGGAGTTTTCATTTATTTTGGGATGGATTGATTTATATTTGTGTTATTTCACGTTCTTCTCTGTGAGAATCTTTGGATGCCAAACTCTAGGTTCTTACAGGCTTTCGGGAGCCGAAATAACTAATTGGCCGTCTTTTACCTTGACTAGATTTTTGGCAAAATCTTTATCCACACCCTCTGCCTGATAGGATCTATGGTGTTTAGCTGCCGACTCGAGGTACTTTATATTTTTGTTCACGCTTTTGAAAGGTGTATTTACACGGTTTTGATGTTGCTTTACAAGAGCTACTCATATTGCTCCCTCTAGGTTTGATATATCATGATTTTTATAGGTTTTTACTATGATATAAGTCCTATTTCAAAGTCTACATTATATATTACGAATTGTTTTTAGAGTCTTACAGGTTTTATGTACGTTTTGTAGTACTTTGGAGATTATATAACTATTTGGATTTTGGAGAGAAGTGATGCCGGAAAGATGAAGTTAGTGTCGGACATTGAGGATAGTATTGATTGGCACCTACCTTAGTGTTGGTCGACTCCCATGTAGACAAAGCAAACTCGAAAAGTTTAAAGTAAAAAATTGCAAGTTTAGCCCAAAAATCTTCAGTATTTACAGACAAGTCCCAGATGTGATTTAAACTCATAGATACTTATCTTAAGCCATTATTTAAGCTCACTTTCATTTCATTTTAGAGAGCTTTTTAGAGACAAGTAACAACTTCTTCAAAGATTGATTTTGAACTCCCAATATATCTTACTCTTATCTTTTAATGCAATCTATTCAAACTTTGATTATGTGCTCTTTGTTCATCATGTCTGAGTAAATCATCTGTTAGATTAGGGTTTTCTAGGTTTAAGATGAATTGCTAATTGAATGAATTGCTAGGGTTAATTATTGAATTCTCCATCTTGATTTTTTTTAACATTAGTTTTGGATTGACAACCTAAAATCTAGATCATAGGATAATTGGTAGATGCAAAAGCATTATTGATTGCATGAATTAATCTGGTAAAGAAGTTTATGAGATGACTATCTCCAAAGTTTATGCCCTGAAAAGAAGCAACAAGTGTATCCTTAAACTTTGGTGAAATAGTTGGAATGCTTCAAACTCATGAAATGAAAGTGACTGGTGGAGAGAAAATGAAGGGGATAACACTTGCTTCAGTGGAAAAAGGTACAATGAGGATTCTGATCCAGTTAGTGTATTGTTGCGTAGGTTTGATAGAGCACTTGGGGAAGACAAAAAGGGCAAACTAAAAGGAGATTAAACTCTGGAAGAAGGCACGCAGAACCTGATGAAACTACTAAGAAATCTGATGCGAAGTGTTTCAAATGCAAAGGTTTTGGATGTTTTAGAAATGGGTGTCCCACGGTGAAGAGAGAGAATTTCAGTATCACGAATGTAAAGGGT
Organism: Moricandia arvensis; assembly: GCA_905132765.1. Lineage (NCBI taxonomy): Eukaryota > Viridiplantae > Streptophyta > Magnoliopsida > Brassicales > Brassicaceae > Moricandia > Moricandia arvensis. The sequence continues at coordinate 16,732 of CAJHQP010010758.1, forward strand.
ATGGACACACCCATGCGGAGTGTGAGACTGAACTGAAAAAAAAAGGCAAGATTCATGCTAAGTATCAATGACGATGAATCATAGAGTGAGAATGAGGAAGACTTGCTGAACAACTTTGTAGCTTTTGTTAGGATTGCTGAGTTTGAATCAGAATCTGAGATTGATGATGAACCTGAACAAGAACAGAATGAGAGTTAAAATAAGTAAGAGAGACTTTGGTAAAACTAACTATGGAGAATCTAGTATTGGCCAAAAAGAATCCCGTCTTGAAGTCAAATTAGCCACTAATGCAGCAAGAGCTTCAGAGGGAAGCTGAACTGGAAAAAGAAGTGTGAGCTTTATAAAAGAAAAGCTGATTCTTGCTAAAAGAGCAGAAGAACTCAAGGAGAAGGTTGATGCTGAAGGATCTCTTAGAACAAAGAGTAATAAGAACAACTTTTCGTATTGCTTTAGAAACTACTTAAAACTAAAGCTCACAATGTTTCTCTTAGATCTCTTATGGAACACCTCTCCATAAGGTCTATATTTATAGTGAAGGACAATTCGCTTTAACATGTGGGATATGGAAAACACAAAACTAATCTAATAGAAAACTTCATTTTCCTATTCTAGATTTCCTTTCTTGTGTTTATCTCTTAACATATTAAACATCTAATAATATGTTAAGTTTCCACAAGCTTGGAATTACCCAACAATCACCCCCTTAATTCCAACTTGAATTAGGGAGACCAATTTCCTTAAACTCCGGTTAAGCTCCTCATTTGCTTGAACTTAATCCTTGCTA
>CAJHQP010010759.1:0-17515 GCA_905132765.1 Moricandia arvensis
TAAAAGACCTTAAAACATAGCCTAGACACACATAATAAACCCTAAATAGAGTCCATTAACATGGCCTAAAACTGGTAATAAATAGGTTATATCAACTATCCCAGACTTAACATGTCCTCAAACAAACAAGCCTGCGAAAGAGGTTTGAAAAGCGAAGACTCACATAATATCTAAGTATAACTGTCCCCTTACTTTATTGCAGCCACATCCTATTAGGTCAATCACATGGAACTTTATATACCCCATCCTAGTATAGCAACCAAATCCATTCTACCAACAACTTAGCGAATACTAGTCTGACTCGCCCCTCTACTGATTTCATTTATTTGCATAAAATAAAAGTGCAGACTTTACCTTGGAGTATCGATCAAAGAATACATGGACTCTTACCTCTGCAAGTATCTGAACACACAGGTAGACTTCTCGGATTCCTTTCCTCTCTCTCTTCTCACTTCTTCTCATTAAATGTCTCCCTTCTTTTGAGGGTATCATTTTATTTTATTTTTTTGTTGACTGAGATTTTTGGATAGGCTTCCATGAATCAAGCCCTAATGGTTTTTGCCACCAGATCAAGTTCACTTCTTTTTGACCTTTATCTCTTTCTAGGATCATATGAATCAAGCTTTAATGGTTGTAGCCACCAAATCATGTTCGAATCCTTTTTTAATCTGAAGGGGAGAGAGAGGGGAATCAGAAGCACACAAACTTTTACCTTCCAGACTTGCAGAATGAATCTGATCGAGTGTATACCAAATCCCAAAGCAAGCAAATAATGTCAAGATTAGTGTTGGAAATCAGTTTCGGTTCCTTCAAACTTTCTAAGCAAGTGTGATATAGTGGTAGTATAAGTAGTCTGTAGAAATAAAATAAAATTCGAAATAAATAAATAGTATAAATAAAAACTAAGTAAAACCCTACTAAACAGTGGGTTGCCTCCCACTCAGCGCTTGATTATAGTCGTAAGCTTGACGTTTTGAACTTTCTGCCTAGAATGGAGGTGGATCAACACTTGGAAAACAAGTGTCTACATCTTCTTTGCTCTTCTGAAACCATGTACCAATGAAGTTTCTCATTGCTTCATCTCTTCTGGGTTTGTCATTCTTTGTGATCTCCTAAGTAACCTCAACTGAATGCATTCTCCTTTGTAGATTCTCAATATTGCGTTGTAGCATTCAAAGTCTGGCAGCTGTAGTCTCTGATATATCCTCCAATTGCTGAGAAATATCTTCCTTTATTAGGCTCTGAGAGAAAACAATCTCATTGAACCTGTCTTCCAATTGTGTTTATTATGCTTGCTTTTGTCTGTCGGACTTAGCATCGATCGATGGTGTGTTGTTGCAGTCGATGGATGTCACTCTGTTGTGTCCAGTGGCATGCTGTCTTTGAATAGCATCCAAATCTCGCTTCATCTTATCCATGCGTGTAGTCATACCGGTGAGGCATTTGTCTATAGGATAGTAGACATCATCAAGCCTCTTGTAAGAATCTTCTAATGACATCAATTGAGCGTTGTAGATCTCATTCACAAGGTCATCAATATCTGTTCTGCTATATGTTTCTTGCATCTTCCTTGACATAGCGATTTTTGCTGCATGTTCAGGTAAACATATGTAGATGTACTCAAACATAGTTGCTCTCTCTAGAACTGCTCTAATATCTTCCTCTTGCACATTCACAATTCTTCCATCTATAGCGCGTGCATTTCCATTCTCATCTCTGTATATTTCGTACTCATTTTGCTTTTCCCAAAAGAAAATCCTTCTGTCATCAGCATCAAAAGCTCTCTTTCATACTCTACCTGACCTTCTATTAGTAGGGGATTTATCCAATTGATTGGTCCCGAAGTTTCTGAAGTGAAGGGGTTAGATGTACAGAACTCGTGGACCCCTGAAATGGTGGTATCGATCGATGCATGCTTCATGTTGTCGATCGATGTTTGGTACCGGTTAGGCTCGTGCTTCTTCTCCTTGATGTCGATCAATTGTGCTCGCTGCGCGTTGATCGATGTATGTTGTTGTTGTCCAAATAAACTTCCTGATCCATTAGCCATAACAAGGGCGTATGCTACATCCTCCTTAGGTAGATTTAGAATTCTCCCATAACGATCTCGTGCACGTCCTTCTATATCTCTGAAAATTCCAAACTCATCTTGGTTTGATGTCGTTTGATGGCCAAGATATGCGGATGATCAATGCTCGATTATCCACTTCCGCGTTCATTACCCAGCCAGCTTCTTCCTCTCTGTTAACTGCATCATTCTCTTCGTAATCTCCACAGTTACCTTGGTATGCTGGCTTAAGGTCGATCGATGTTGTCTGTGGAACGTCGATCGATGCTCGGTGATCAGAACGGTGGATGAAAACGTTTGCAGCTCCGTAGCCATTGCAAGTATATCTGCCACATCGTCTTTCGTAACATGTCGAATTCGGTTGTACATAGCTCTGGCATAACCATCTGGATCTCGCATAATACGAACTCATCTGATTGTAAATAACCATATTCCTTTTTGCATTCTGCAGATGAATCTCGTTCGGTTTCTGCTTCATTCTCAGCATCGGTCGACGGTATATGGTGTTTCGTCGATCGATGGCGAATTCCTAGGTCTAGGGGAAACATGGAAAATTCCAGCCTCTTCCATAGCAAGCCCTCGGTACTCAATTGTTTCTTCATCTTTGTAGTCTTCGTCATACTGGAGGTAGGTTGTGTTGTAACTGAAATCGCCATGGTGGGTATGGGCTTGTTCGGAAGTTTCAGTATCGATCGATGCGATAGGGTGGGTGTCGATCGATTGTGGAACTGCAAGGGTGTCGATTGATGTGTTGGGTTGAGTGTCGATCGATGCTCCTTCCTATGATTCCTCACCAAACTCGTAATTGCAGAAACATGTGGCCACATGTTCTGTTTAAATTTATATCGCATATTGCTCCCACAGTAGCCATGAATGCTCTCCCAAGTAGAAGAGAAGAGTTCCAATCTATCCTGATGTCCATCACATGAAAGTCTGTTGGGACCAATGTATAATTGATCTGCACTGGAACATCGTTTACCATCGCCTCTTGAATTCACTCTTGAGCACTGTACAAATGTAAAGGAATCGTTGGAAGGTTCCACTTTTAGGTTCAGCTCCTCTGCCATTGACTTTGGCATAATGTTTACTGAAGATCATGTGTCAAAAATGGCGTTGGGGTATTTTTTTCCTTTGATGAAGCATGAAACCACGAATTTCCAGGATCACTTTTCTTCTTTAGACAGGTCCTCTGCTTCATCTTCTCCCTGAGGTGATTGAAACATTATTTCTATATCATCATCTGTCTCCCTTGTTTCCCTGAAAAACATCACAATCTGTGAGTATAATAGGCCTCATCAAAAGAGGTATCTAGAGGAATTTTAAAAATTCTTTAAGCAAAGCTATCTATCTCCTTTTAATTGGCTTCTCTACGCTGAGGTTTGGGGATCTTTTGTCTCCTTTTGAACGTCCCTCATCTTCTCTATCAGTGTCCATAGCTTCAGATGTGTCTGTATTCTATCTTAAATTGTCATGGTTGGATGTACAAACAAGCTCGAATTTAGGTTCAGCAGCCGTACTGGATTTCTCTCATGTCAATCCATGCCATGTGTGTACTGTCAATCGATTCTTTTGTCCCTCTGTCGATCGATGTTACGGAGACAGTGTCAATCGATGTTATTTTATTCACACGAAGACACTGAGTCTGTGGGTTTCACCGTCGATCGATTCTCACCGGTTGGAGTCGATCGATGCTCACCGGTTGAAGTCGATCGATGCGTATTAGCATTACCGAGTGAAACAGAATTTTCCACACAAACATTGCAATATTGGGGCTTCTCTCTCTTGACTTCCTGATATAAATCATCATCAATCAAAGCATTGACGTGGTGTCTTTGCCCAGCATCGATTTTCTCCTTGATCAAGCTCTGATGGTTCTTAATGGTCTCACTTGTTTGCATCACTTGATTCTCCGATTTCTTCACATGAGTGCTAAGGTTTTCGAATTTGGTATTGATATTGAGGTACAGACCATCTATCTTCCCATTGAAATCCACAGTCATCTTCTGTTGTCCCTCTAAAACTCTGTCAACCATCACTTCAATCTTGGTTTCTTGACTTTCTGGAGGAGAATTCTGGTAGTAGGTAGATCCATAACTCCTATTGTTGTTGAATGGCTTTCGCTGCGAATTCTTGTAAAAGTTACTCCTTTGACCAGTACCATAGGAGTTCCTGTTGAAGCCTGAATTCCCTTGTCTCTGGAAACCATTTCCATCAATGTAGTTTACATCTTCTTCATCAAACTCATCATATCTAGACTCAATTGCTTCCACGTCCGCAAAAGTGACTTGCTTCTTGAGAAATTTTTGAACACTATCCAGTTTTGCCTTAACCTCTTTAATCTGCTCCATTCTCACAGCTGGAGCTGATTTCCTTCTCTCGAAATCGGTGTTCTTGTTCCTACTGCTGGATGCCAGGTTTTCAATCAATCTTATAGCTTCTTCAGGGCTACAAGTATCTCCATATTTCTCCAAAACGTACATCGACCTGTAAAGACCTCAAAACATAGCCTATACGCACATAATAGACCCTAAATGGAGTCCATAACATGGCATAAAACTGGTAATAAATAGGCTATATCACTTAGGTTCGGCCAGAAAGCAACATCTCGACTATTTCTGCCATCCCCAAATCGCAGTAATTCTATTGTGAGTCAGGAATTTGATGCCCAGGTGATAAGTCGACGGGGCTGCCTTCACGGTGATTAACCAAGGTGTGCCCATAATGACATTGTAGATGTTCGGGTGGTTGACAACTGTATAGTCAACAATCTTGGTGACTTCTTTCGCCGCGATGGGTAGTTTGATAGATTCGAGGGTCATTGATATTAGAAATCGGTCAATGGCTTGGGTGATCGCACAACTTCTCCTAGCTCGACGTTCATCGTTCTGAGAGTATCGCGGAAGATGACGTTGACTGTGGTGCCTGTATCGATGAGAACTTTGGCGACCTTGAGATCACTTATTACGAGATCGATGATGAGTGGATCGCAGTGTGGCTGATTGATCCCGCCGGATTCTTCTTCTTTGAAAGTGATCGCTCCTTTTGGGATGTCCTGGCGTGCAGACCCGTTGAACGAATTTTCACTCGTCTCAGCCTTACGATGATAAGCCTTGATGGCTGAGATGGAGTCGCTTAAGTATTGCGATCTGCCGATGACTGCGACGGTTATTGTCGTTACCCTTCTCGTCCTGTCTTCTTTTGCGCTTTTCTCCTTTTGTTTCCCCGGGAAGGGTTCTCCGTTTGAGGGGCCTTATTTTTTTGGAGGGCGGTCTAATCGCGGATAAGGTCTTTCACACTGGAAACTTCGGATTCTCCCGCAATCAGTTTTTGCGGCCAATATGCCCCCAAGAACTTTGCAGTTGATGGTTGAGTGGTCGCGGGCTTGAAGGAAGTCGCAGAAGACAGTCTCGTTGTATTTCAGATTCCAGGTCCATGTGTTTCACGTCGTCTGGACTTGCTCTGGTCCGGAGTTAATGGTGTAGTTATGTGCTCCCTGGGTTTTTTCTTCCTTGCGATGGACGTACTTGTCGTTACGAGGGTTTTTCTGTTTTGACTTCTGATCCGACCTTGGATTCTTTGAAGACGTCTTGGTCGTTTTAGGCTTTCGCGATAAGACCTTCGTCTCCTCTTCGATGATTATGTATTCTGTTGTCCTAAGCGCGTCTTGGATCATATGCGGCTTCTCTAGAGTTATCCACTTGTTGAACTTCGACTTGTACCAGAGCATCTTTCGGAGCACGTCTATGGTCACTTTGTCGCCAATTCCGTTGACTTTTGCCTTAATGATCTTGAACTGATTTATAAAATCGCAAAGAGAATCGTCCCCTCCCTGGGATAGGCTCCAGAGGTCGACGTCAGAGGTTTCTCAATCTATGAACATAGAGTCCTGCTTGAGAAACTGTGAAGCGAGTTGGCAGAAGCTTCCAATTGACTTTCGCCTTAGTCGAGAGAACCATTTGAGCGCTGCCTCTCAGAGATTTTTACTCAGATGCGGCATTCACCGGAGTCTCTTTTGCTTTCTCTGAATTTGGCTCTTCCCATCGCGATCTGGAAATCCTGCAAGTGTGCCTTGGGGTCGGTTGTAACGTTGTAAGGCGTCACCTTGATCTTTCCTAGGATCCAAAACTCGTGTTTCGTTGACGCGAGTTGTAAAGGGCATTCTCCGAGCCTCTTTGAGTGGTTGATCGATCTCTGGTGCAGTGCTAGTAGCGTGATGGATTTGAGATTTTACCGCTCTAACCTCTGCTACCGTTTTCAGGAAGATGATCGCGGAGATTTCGGATCTCGAATCTTTGATGGCGGATTTCCAAGCTTGTCGGCGTTTGTCACGAGTTTCCCGAGTTTGCTTCTCGGCCAGTTCTTCCTGTTTTTCCTAGAAGATGGCTTCTTCTTCTTTGGTCATAGGATTCTTTCTTGCGGCTCTCGTACGACGTGGATGCATGTCCGCGTCTTCGTCTGTGGGTTTGGACTGACTGCTGGAATCCACGTCGACGCGCTCGACTTCACCTTCTTATTTTTCGTCCTCAATAGGGGGAAGATCCACCGGATTTTCCCTTGCTGGCGCATGAGTATTTTCGTCAGGAATTTTGTTCAGACGGTTTTCCCTGTGCGTTCCCGGATCGGTCCAAGGGAGTTGCAAAATTGAGTATTCTTCCGCGGATTCTGGTTGTTCCACGCGGAAGAACAGCCCTGTTTATTTCTGTTTATGGTTTCAACCTGCTTAGCAAGAGAACTCATGACCTTTTCTTGTTATGTCGGCTTCTTTTCGAAAGTTGAGAACTATATTTTTAACCTCCTCGAACGGTGTGGTGTTTGCGTTGGTGTTAACTGCAGTGACGTTCGTTGCAGAAATGTTTTCAACGTTGTCGTCGCTAGTTTGTTGGTTGTTGAGATCGTGATCTAACATGTTTGATTGAGCGATGGTGGCTGAGAGTTAGATTGATCTGTACCCCCTCCCCTCCTTTTAGCGCCAAACTGTGGGAACCGAAATCCACACTGTCGATTTCCGATGAAAATAGGAAAGCTAAGTAAACCTAACTTTCCTAGAGGTCCTGGATATCTGCTAAACTACAATCCAAAAAATTAAACAATGAGAAAACATAAAATTATTACGAATCAACAAAAGGGAAAGAGAGCAAAGAAGATCTTATTTCGAATCTGTGATTTGAGCGTTACAACAGGTAAACCCCAGGCTGTAAGAGCCGTTGGGAGTTCCTAGTTCTAACCTTGTAAGACTTGATAAACTTGTTGAGTCGCAGCTCGACAACACAAAAAACGGAAATATACCTAAATTTCCCTAAGTGCTATGTTTGCTCTGAGTAAAAAATCATATATATCGCACCTTCAGCCTTGACATCCTTATATACTCTTCCTAGAGGCGACTTGCTCTTTCCCTTTCTGCCCTCCGTCGAGTTTATCGCTTTCTGGGAATATTCCATTTTCCTTCGATCTTCTTATTTATCTTTGGAAAATTCACATTTATCTTCTCAACTTGACATTTATCTTCTCTTGCAATGCAAAAGACAGACTGTCGTAGGGATTGGGCTCGATTTCGTATAAAGTCGTGAGTGGGCTTTAGCCGTGTTTTAGACTCTAGGGCCGTTTTTTTGACTTAAGCGTTTTTACGATTTATCGAAAGTGCGCTCCCGAAACGACGTCGATTCTGAAGAAATTTTGAATTTCTCGTATAGTGGTGGTAGCTTTAGGTGTTTAGTTAACCGTTACCGTTTTATACAATTAATTCGAACCTCATACTAGAAAAAAATTTGTTACGATTTTTAAATTGTAAATTTCCAATGGTAACTCCGATCGAAATGAAACCAGAGCAAGTTCGACCTGATCAAGAGGGAGGAAGCTACGAGGACAAAATGAAAATGGATTGGTTGATCCAACTAGCCGAACGGGCGAGTTGGATTGCTTTGTTCGGTCCGTGCCGAACGGGTGAGTTGGACGGCTTGCTTGGTCTAACTCTCCGAACGTGTGAGTTGGATTGCTTGTTCGTTCCAACTCGCCCGTTCGGCTAGTTGGACGGCTTGTTTGGTCCAACTCGCTCGTTCGGCGATTGCTCGGCTTGCTTGATCCAACTCGCACGTTCAGCGAGTTGGACGCTGAGAGGGCCTGAAATTTACCACTATTGTGACATAATATATGATATGTGTTTGGAGTATATTTTAGAGTATTTTCAGGTTCAGAGACGTTCTGGAGAACTTTGGTGATTCTAGAGCTTTTAGAGATGCTGAACTGCGCAGATGCTCAGATGTTTAGCTATATATGGAGACTTTTCCACGTTTCGATCAAGACTATATTTTTACAGAAGATAGAGCTTTGAGTTATCTTTCCAATGCCATTGTGTTTAGGTATATCTGACGGTTATATCTAAAGATATCCCCGATTTACTGAAGCGTGGTCTTTCTACCTAGCGAGAGGAAGTTGTCGAGAAGATGAATGAGTGTCTATCAACAGCCAAGGCTTGGTGTCGATTTAAGTTGATCCCAGAATACAGCCCCGACTTTTTTTATAACCGATTTAATCTCAGAAGACACCACAATTTACCAATATACCCCTAGACGAGTTTAGACATAATTTATATAGTTTTTTGAGCCATTGTTGACGGCTAAGCTTTATTTTATCTTTGCCTTAAGTTTTAGCGAGAAGATCAATTCTCCTTCAGATATTGATTGGAACTATGATTTGTTTTATTGCTTCCATGTCTGAGTAATTATCTTGTTAGGCTTAGGGATTTCATGTTCTTAATGTCAAATTGATAGTCATAGGATTGCTAGGTTATGTATAGATCTCTACACCAGTGTGGCTTGTAATACTGGGATATAGAGTATTGGAATAACAAGAGAGTTTGACTGATTGCTTAAACCTAGAATCATATGAAAATTGAGAGGCACAAGAGTGTAATTAATTAACGGAACCCGAACCCTGTGTGGATTAGATATCTAGGCTCATACGAGAGTTGGTCTAGGATCTAGGTGAACGTCATCGATATGTGTGTTAATGCTTGTCAGAGGTAGCACCGATTGATACCGAAGCATTGGTATCGATCGATGCTCGATATTGTTTGCATGCGAGAGCTGGAACATAGAACTTAGGCATTTGATTTTAATTGCATGGTAGAGCTGGATTACTTGCTTATTGAATTCGAGTTCTAGAATTTGATCTATAAAACACTTAGCATTTTTTATTTGTGTTTTGAATCTATTGATTGATAAATCCCTAGACCTAACTTTTCATCTTATTGTTATCAAACTAATCACTTGCTTACTTGTCTACTATTACTGCTTTAATAAAATGTTTGCCTAAGTTAATCTAAACATCTATAGTGTATTGTGTGTCCACGCTCCCTGTGGATTTGATCCCTAAGTACTACAATTGAACATCTTATTTGAGAGAATAAAAGTAGCTTACATGGTTAATTTGAGAGTGCATAATAAAAGCTACATCAAATTTGGCGCCGTTGCCGGGGAGAACCATCAGACTTGATTAATAGGTTTAGTCTCGGTTTTTATTTCTGTTTCGGTTACTTACATAAAATTTTCCTTGTCTTTCAGGTACATGCAGAGCAATACCAGGAGCAGCAAGGAAAAAGACTTACTTTTCTCATACCCAACATCTATTGAACGCACCATCTGCAGAGAGAAACATCTAGCATCGATCGACAACAACACTTCGACGTCGATCGACAACACTCTTGGACGAACATCGATCGACACTTCTACTCTACCATAGATCGACAGAAACCAGCGAGTAGAGATGGTTGTGGCACTTATTCTTACTATGGATGGGAATGGAGACCTGCATGACCCTGAGGCTTATCTGTGTAATGCAGCAGGTCAGAAATTAGATGCACAGGGGGCTGTAATCCCTGAGCTGATGTGATCATGGAAAGCACCAAAGAATGGAAGCATGAACCTGAACCTGAAGAGCTTGTAGCTGAGGATGCAACATTTAAGAGTGCATATGATGTGATCATGGACCAGATCACTAAGGAGAACAAGGAGAGTCTAGATGAGGCCACATGAAGCCACATTGCACCAGCAGCCTGGTGATGATGCTTTAGCCATTCCTGAAGGTCCCATGACTCGTTCCAGAGTCAAGAAGCTCAAAGAGAATGTTGTTGGATTACTCACTTCACATCCACAACAAGAAAGTCTTGGACAAGGTCTGATCCGAGATGTCTTGATCACCATTCAAGCCATCTCTACATCAAGCTGAGTTAGTGTCTAGGCAAGACATGGGGTGCGTGCTCTTTTCCTTGCTTTTGGTTTTGTCCCATGAGGTTTTCCGGAGGAAGGTTTTTAACGAGGCCACAACTTGTCTTCACATCACTTAGGCCCTATCTCGGTCCAAGACTAAAAGAAGTTACATTTTATTTCTTTTTAAAGCATAAACTATAGTTTCCTTTTTTGCTTATTGTCGAAACCCTAGAGAGCATGTTCTCTGGTTTCTTATTTAAATGGGTCTCTAAACCCTATTGTACTCATCCAGCTTTTTAATAAACAAGTATCTTTTCTCCTTGACGGCTCTCTCTCTAGAAAGTGTGTCGAGTCTGGTGTGTAGTATCCAGAGACCTAAGGGTGTCTAATTTGGTGTGTCATATCCGAGTTATTCATCTAGGAGTATCAAGAGATCATCCATCCCTCTTGTGTCACCATTCAATCCACAAACCTTGAAGAACTTGAGTCCCTGATTCGTTCTTGCACGGATCTATCCATTCCCATCAACCAAAGAGCATCCTAGGGATGATGTGATCATGGAAAGCACCAAAGAATGGAAGCATGAACCTGAACCTGAAGAGCTTGTAGCTGAGGATGCAACATTTAAGAGTGCATATGATGTGATCATGGACCGGATCACTAAGGAGAACAAGGAGAGTCTAGATGAGCCACATGAAGCCACATTGCACCAGCAGCCTGGTGATGATGCTCTAGCCATTCCTGAAGGTCCCATGACTCGTTCCAGAGTTAAGAAGCTCAAAAGAATGTTGTTGGATTACTCACTTCACATCCACAACAAGAAAGTCTTGGACAAGGTCTGATCCGAGATGTCTTGATCACCATTCAAGCCATCTCTACATCAAGCTGAGTTAGTGTCTAGGCAAGACATGGGGTGCGTGCTCTTTTCCTTGCTTTTGGTTTTGTCCCATGATGTTTTCCGGAGGAAGGTTTTTAACGAGGCCACAACTTGTCTTCACATCACTTAGGCCCTATCTCGGTCCAAGACTAAAAGAAGTTACATTTTATTTCTTTTAAAGCATAAACTATAGTTTCCTTTTTTGCTTATTGTTGAAACCCTAGAGAGCATGTTCTCTGGTTTCTTATTTAAATGGGTCTCTAAACCCTATTGTACTCATCCAGCTTTTTAATAAACAAGTATCTTTTCTCCTTGACGGCTCTCTCTCTAGAAAGTGTGTCGAGTCTGGTGTGTAGTATCCAGAGACCTAAGGGTGTCTAATTTGGTGTGTCATATCCGAGTTATTCATCTAGGAGTATCAAGAGATCATCCATCCCTCTTGTGTCACCATTCAATCCACAAACCTTGAAGAACTTGAGTCCCTGATTCGTTCTTGCAAGGATCTATCCATTCCCATCAACCAAAGAGCATCCTAGGGACGCATCAAGTGGTATCAGAGCAACTTTGGTTGGGAAGTACTCGTTATCCTCTCTTGTTTTCTTTTTGTTTCATCCGTGTTTCATCTCTATCACCTTGAATAAGCAGTAGAACTGATTTGTTTAGGGCTGCTCGAACTGCATAAGAGATTAGACAAGGATTTTAGACTTTCCTTTTTTGGTTTTTCGGAAACCCTAGAGAGAGAAGAACCCTAGCCGCATGCTTCACCTTTGTCGATCACTTTGTTCATTGTTTAACTTGTTTATCACCTTGAACACGAGTAGATTAAGGTTGTTAGGGTGCTAGAAAACCTTAGAAGAGATTAGGAAAAAGTTTAGAGTTTTTCCTTTTTGCTTGAACCTTTTCCTTTTTACCTAGCCGATTTCCTTTTTGCTTTTGTCTTGCAAAACAAGCTTGCTTTCTTTTCCTTTTTGCTTGTCTTGTTTCCTAGAAATCTTTTACTGGTTGTTTTGTTTTCCTTTGTGCAGGAAGCATGGGCTCCGAGTCTGAAGAAGAAGCTGCACTCGTCAGGAAGAACAAAGCTTCTCATGGAGGCTATGACAAATCAACTCAACCAGAACATGGTGGCAACCATGACCGAGATGATGAGGACCAACCTCAATGACATCAGGAGAGAGCTCAGAGAAGACATCAGGAGAGCTACTAGTCAGTGCCAAACCGAGAGACTAGGAGAGAGGAGAGACCTCATGCAACTCGCCAAGAGCATGATGGTTATGAGGAGACTGACAATGAGTATGAGCACCTCAGTTCATCCTCAAGAAGACCTAGGCGTGTCCAAGAGAGAAGGATGAACCAGGGAGATGAGCTTGCTGGTTTGAAGATCAAGATACCCCCATTCCATGGCAAGGCTGATCCGGATGCCTACCTTGAGTGGGAGAAGAAGATTGAGTTAGTCTTTCAGTGTAAGCAGTACACAAACCACAAGAAGATTCAGATTGCTGCCACTGAGTTCTATGACTATGCTTTAAGTTGGTGGGATCAGTACATCACAACTCGTAGGAGGAATGGAGAGGAACCAGTTGAGACTTGGACAGAGATGAAGTCTATCATGCGCAAGAGGTTTGTTCCAAGTCATTACCACAGAGACTTGCACCACCGGCTTAGGAAACTTACCCAAGGATCAAGAGCAGTGGAGCTATCAAGACACGACTTGGATATGAGACATGTTGTATTTGAGCCTGGAGGAGAGGTCTGGAATCAGAAGAACAAGATCAAACAGATTAAGAAGAATTCAGCTGCACCAACATTTGATTTTGTAGATTTCTCATCCTTTGAAGATAAGGGGTTGCACGTCTCAGCTCAGCAAGAGTTTCACTATGAAACCAACTGGAGAATGAAGCCAATTCAGTCACGGATTCAATCAAACCAGGTTCAGCCAGAGCCAATCACCACACCCCTACCTGAGCTGCAAAGGTTACAAGAGATGTGTAAGAAGCTCAAGGAGACTTTAAACCCCAAGGTGGAGCACACATCAAGCCAAGGTAAGTCTTCTGACCTTATTAAACCCAAGAACCCAACTTGTTATAGATGTCATAAGCGTGAACACTTTGCTGCTGTTTGTCCATCTAAGAAAACTTTGAATGAAACATCACTAGGAGAGAAAACTGAAATATCGAAAATCAGTGATAGTTTAATTCAATCTAATTTGTTGGTTCCCAATGCTTGTATAATGCACTTGTCTATGCCAAAAGGTGTCAATGCAGGTCATAAGGAGTTTGAGGTTGATCAAAAAGACTTGCATCTTGACCATATCAAGATATGGAAGCCACCAGATATGCAGCAACTTCAGTACCAATGCAAAGATTATCAAAATGTAATTGGAGATGAAGAATTCACTAGAGTCAATGGTGAAGTGATTACTGGAGCAGGAGAAGAACTCATGTTTTCTTCTCAAATCAAAGAGAAACCACCAGTTAAACTTAGTCTACAACAATCTCCAAAGAAACCAACCCGAGGTAACTATCTAAACTCAAAGAAAAACATGAAACCTGATTTGCTTGCTGTTGGTACAGGTCAAACTGTTTTGAGATCTACCATTTTCGAAAAGAGAAGCTATAATAATGATCAGAGTATCAAGAATGGGTTGTTGGCTAAGTTGATGATGCAACAATCAAACCTTGGAAACTGTCTAGCCGCCAGCTTTGACATAGGAACAGTCCGAGGGTCATATCTCAACAACCACAAGGAATTAACCATCAAACTCGACTGCCATGGAAACTTAACTCATCAGGGTCTCACATCGATTTGGAATCAAGTCCAAATCTTCTCAGATGAAAGAGTTATGGGTTCTACAAATCGGGTGATCCTGTATTGGCTATCTTTGAATTTTTCTGAGTTTAAAACATCTCAATCCTATATATGGCGACCAGGTGAGCATGCTAAGGTAAGTGATCATGTTTTCAAGAGTTCTTTTATCGATTACACAGATATGATGCACTTGTTTTGTCAAAAGAGCCATGTGCAGATTATGATGAAGCTTGGAAGCATACAAGAAGAAAGAACAAGCATGTGGAAGACAAGCGGTTCAAGCCACCTGATTTGGATCAGGATAAGCACCAAGACGTCACTGGCTTCATCCTCATCAAAGAAGCACCACCAGAAGCAGCACACAAGCCAAAACCGAGCAAAAACCAATTTGGGATAAGATTATTACTCTTTGATAAACTTTCATGTGCTAACTTGCTTTGTTTCAATATATCAGGTTTGAGTAATGAATCAGGAACTAAATGGATTAATGCCTTCTACATATCCAAACCAGTCAGCAACAATGCCTATCAAAGAGGCTTGCAAGGTAAGTGTAATCTGATTTTAAACTTCGATGTTACTGACTTGGTCCCCTCTATTGCAGGTAAAACAGATTTGAGGACAAATCTTTTTGAAGAGGGAGGGGATGATGTGATCATGGAAAGCACCAAAGAATGGAAGCATGAACCTGAACCTGAAGAGCTTGTAGCTGAGGATGCAACATTTAAGAGTGCATTTGATGTGATCATGGACCGGATCACTAAGGAGAACAAGGAGAGTCTAGATGAGCCACATGAAGCCACATTGCACCAGCAGCCTGGTGATGATGCTCTAGCCATTCCTGAAGGTCCCATGACTCGTTCCAGAGTCAAGAAGCTCAAAGAGAATGTTGTTGGATTACTCACTTCACATCCACAACAAGAAAGTCTTGGACAAGGTCTGATCCGAGATGTCTTGATCACCATTCAAGCCATCTCTACATCAAGCTGAGTTAGTGTCTAGGCAAGACATGGGGTGCGTGCTCTTTTCCTTGCTTTTGGTTTTGTCCCATGACGTTTTCCGGAGGAAGGTTTTTAACGAGGCCACAACTTGTCTTCACATCACTTAGGCCCTATCTCGGTCCAAGACTAAAAGAAGTTACATTTTATTTCTTTTTAAAGCATAAACTATTGTTTCCTTTTTGCTTATTGTCGAAACCCTAGAGAGCATGTTCTCTGGTTTCTTATTTAAATGGGTCTCTAAACCCTATTGTACTCATCCAGCTTTTTAATAAACAAGTATCTTTTCTCCTTGACGGCTCTCTCTCTAGAAAGTGTGTCGAGTCTGGTGTGTAGTATCCAGAGACCTAAGGGTGTCTAATTTGGTGTGTCATATCCGAGTTATTCATCTAGGAGTATCAAGAGATCATCCATCCCTCTTGTGTCACCATTCAATCCACAAACCTTGAAGAACTTGAGTCCCTGATTCGTTCTTGCAAGGATCTATCCATTCCCATCAACCAAAGAGCATCCTAGGGACGCATCATGAGCATCGATCGATAGAAGAGTTGATCAGGCCTACTCGATGCTATATTAAAAGTTCTGCAATTCAACCTCAAGAAATCCAGGGGATCAACGGCCAGATAAGACCTGCATACTTTACTCATCTGAGCGAGCACCCCTTTCATGGCCTTCCCCATGAAGATCCCATGGACCACATTGAAACACTAGAGGATTTTGTTTCTAGCATCCTAGAGCATGAAGAAACTAAAGACTATCTTCTATGCAAGTTATTCAAGTATTCTCTGTCTGGGAATGCACTTGTTTGGCTGAAACTTCTACCACCAGGATCTCTCACTACCTGGGATGATGTCAAGACTGCGTTTCTGACTAATTTTTTTGATGATGCAAAGACCAAAGAGCTAAGGGATAAGATTTTGAAATACTCTTAGGGACCTACTGAAGAGTTTAGAAGCTCTTGGACAGATTTAGGGGGTACCGAAAAGACTTTCCACATCATGGTTTCACGGAGGTTCAACTTCTGGGATTCTTCTCAACAGGTATTGATGCACAGTATCATATAATGTTGGATCAGGCAAGCGAAGGGAACATTTGGACTAGGACTCCAGCGGAAGCTAAGAACATGATTCAGAACTTTGTCTAGCAACAATATTAAGAATATGGATACTCACAGAATGCAATCATGTGTTACGAATAATGGCAAGATCATTGAGGTCGAGGACAAAACTGATTTTGTACATGAAGTCTCGTTGGTGGAACAGGCTGCAGAAGAGGACGAGAATCATATAAATGAAATCTGTTTTCAGACATATTCAGAGGATGGAATCTATGATGGAACGAGCCATAGAAATTCAGCATAAGATGAGTGCATACTTAAATCTAAGAATGGATTCTGTAGAAAGAGGCTGAATGGGAAATTAGAAGCCATGAACACCCATGTCAGGATGCTAAACACCCAGAATTCTCAGAAAACAGAAGTTGTTAAGAGGCTATAAGCTCTAGTTAATGAGAAAGCTGAGGAGAGCAAGAGGCATCAGGTTGTTGTCATCTTAGATAATGACTTTGGGGAAGTAATTGAACATGAGAATCTGGAAGAAGGTGCTTTTCTAGTCGAAAGTACTATGACCTTTGGCAGCTCGCACTGG
The DNA here is from genome assembly GCA_905132765.1 of Moricandia arvensis. NCBI lineage: Eukaryota > Viridiplantae > Streptophyta > Magnoliopsida > Brassicales > Brassicaceae > Moricandia > Moricandia arvensis. The sequence goes on from CAJHQP010010759.1 coordinate 16,596, forward strand.
TGTCGATCAACACCATTAGATGAGCGTCGATCGACACTCATAATAGAGTACGTAGGAACGGTGAAAATTCAGAGCCACTTAGACTTCGCCACACGACACCGGCTTCCTTCCAACACGTATTGTGTTAAAACGGACTCCATCGATCGACACCAACAGGATAACAATCGATCGACATCAACGGTTGACAAACGATCGAGGACAGCAGACTAGCATCGATCAACACACACCCATGTCAATCCAAATTGCACACCACTCATCAGACAGGCCAACAGTGACCACCAATCAGCAGGATGTCGATGCACAAGAACAAGGGCAATTGATTCCAGCTGAAACCTCTTTTATTGACAGTATTGATCGACGGTACACACCATATATTGATCGACACCAGCTGGACGAACATGATTCTGCCATGGACAAAGCAGACAACAAAAGAAAGAAGTCCAAAGAAGAGAGTGAGATCTAGATACCCTATGTTCCCAAACACCTCAGGAGAGAAGCTAACAAGGCTGAACTTGATGGATTTCAAAAGAGAGTGAAGAGGTTCCCTAAGGATATGTCTTTCGAGGATGCATATCACCAGTACAGACTTGGTAATTTCTTTAGATAGAGCAAGGATACGGGTAAGAACATTGAGTTGTTGTTTAATATGGTCAGCCGTAAATCCAAGATCCTCGGAATTTTCTGACTCCTTTGGTTTGTATACATTGGTCCACCCCCAAAATTTTTTTTTTCCCCATTTTACGTTTTCCCCTTTTTTTTTTTTCCCCCCCTTTTTTTTTTTTTTTTTTATTTTTTTTAGAATTGGATTCTTTTTGGGCAGTCAGGGCAATTCATTTGGCCAAGGACCACTGCCGAACTGTTAGATTTAAAGTGAACATCTCAAGGAATTCTTACTCGCGATAACTCCAAAGTATCGCTCT